>SKCR01010515.1:0-22340 GCA_019454045.1 Zanthoxylum bungeanum | reverse complement strand
AGGTTGAATTGAAGTTGTGCATGATCACTTTCAAGAAAATTGGATTAGATCAATTTTCCCCAATTCTTTAGGTTGAAATGAAACTTGAAATTGGGTAAAATGTGTTAAGCATGTTTTAATTGAATTGGATGTTTAAGTATGCTTAGAACATGTTTAATTGAGATTGTGTGTGATCAATTTCATGAAATTGGATTGGATTCAATTTTCCCCAAATTGGATGCTTGGCCGAAAATTGGAAGAACCTAATGTCTTGGTAATTTTGTTTTGTTTGATCATTGGATGACTTAAAACAATTGGTTAATGTTGTTTTGAAGTTCAATTGATTGAATTTTGATTTAGAACATTTTTTCCCTTTTAAAGTGGCTTGGCCGAAACTTAAGGAACATGAAATTCATTGTGATTGTTTGTTTTAATTCATTGGATGAATTGAATGATTTGGGAAATTAAGATTGTGGACTCAATTGGATTGAAACCGAATCGAATTGAAAAACCCCTAATTGCCGAGACTTGATAGCATGTTAATTGGGTTTGATTTTAATTGAATTGTGTAGGACACTATTTGGTTGTTAAAGTGCATGATTAATTAGGCTAATTGATATTTTAGAAATGTTAATTGGGTAATTGATTGTGTATTACACTTAGGTTAATTAATTGTGAAATTTGGAATTTTATAAGTTAATTAATTTGGGCTTGATTTGGAAATTGGGCTTGTTAGGGTTGTAATTGGGCTTTTGGGCTTTGTTGTAACAAAGTTGGGTTTAGGCAAAATTGGTTGGATCCAATTAGGCCCAAAACCGAATCCAAAAGGTCCAATTATGACTTAATGGACCTTAATTATTTAATTGGGCCTAATGGGCCAAAATTAATTTAAAGGCTTATGGGGTAACTCCCGGATTGGATTTGGGTTGTTCGGTTTGATCCGAGTTGACCAAAAGTCCACACCTATAGAAATTAATTAAAAGCCCATTGGACTTTAATTAAATAAAACATTAGATGTTAATCGGCTTTGAGACCCGTTGCGATTAAATTTGGAATTTAAGTCGTAAAGGTTCGTTAATAAAGGTGTAATATTTAATTTGGAATTAAATAATGAATTAGAATTAAATACGTATTAAATTGGATTTAATTATGTAATTTAATTTAATTCGTAGAAATTGTACTTTGAGTACGTGTTTGCAATACGAGTTTGACTCGAACAAAATCAAATCTTTGTTTGAACATTGGATGATCACTAATAATTAAGATTAATTAATTTGATTGATTGATTGATAACATGCTTGTATGAATACATGGTTATGATGTTTGAATAATGTATATCGGATGGATATTAGTCGGGTGGGGCGATTTTGGAAATTGTAATAAATTTGATTTATTAATTGGACCTGCGTGTCCAGCCTTATCTCCTATTTCTTTGTATTCTCTTCTCACCTATTCCCCTCCATGTAAAAGAGGTTTCTTTAGAAGGTAGTTCGTAGTGTACAGGTGTAGAAGTAGAAGTAATACAAGTGCTAGCTTGAGAGAGAAAATGAGAGAGATTTGATCTAGGATCAATGTTAAGTATCCATCCGCATATCATTATTATTTTATTTTCATATACGCTTTATTATGTATTTAGAATGCATGTTTAAGGGTGTATGATGATGAGACCTTAAAAAAGATAATTAAATTGGTAGCCAATTTGCACGCGAAAAACCCTCGTTTTATATTAAGCAAATATTCTTCCATTGAATGATTCTTGTTCAAGATCCGAAGTTGGCATTGGTTTGTTTTTGACCAAAGTCAAGACCTTTGTCAATCAAGGATGTACTTGAATCATGAGAGTTTTGTTGCATATCGGTGTCTTGTCCAAATCGTGATTTTTATTGACCAAAGTCAGATCACTTTTTGTCCAATGACATTGATTACGAAACTTTCCTCGTCAATGGGTCCTGCTTAACTGGAATCATTAGGTTTGTTTTTGGCCAAAGCCAAGGCCTAGATGATTCGGAGGATAGGGTTAGGAAAATGTAATGGATACATTGACATTATACATATGTTTCGGACTTGGATGTCCACCTAACCGGATCTAGGAATTGGATGAGATCCAATTGATCTGTGAGATCTACCTAGTTAAATAGCATACAGCTTTTTATTGGCCAAAGTCAGGGTTGTGTGTTATTTAACGGGATCCTAGCCCACTAGGAAACGCGGTTTCCCGAGTACTCCACAGAGGGTTAGAGGCTCGACGAAAAATAGTGGGAGGCAAGTATTGAATTTGCAACATTCGTTCGAATACTCGCTAAACACGCTCATTTTATTTTATTCGTCATATTAATCAAAATATAGTTGGACTAATATTTATGTTGTTTTAATAAACAGTTGGACTGTATTATACTTGATTATATATAATTGGATTATATTAATCAATATATTTGAATTAATTAATTTCAGTTTACAATGATTTTATAATTGGATTATAGTAATCAATGTAATTGAGGTTAATTAATTTGGATTATATTTGATTATATAGTTGGACTATTATAATCATTATAATATATATAGTACCACTAATCGTTGGTTAAATAGTTGGACTATTGTAATCAAGATAAGAAATTGAAAAGTTGGATATTTAAAATATAATCTGGGATTAAAATATTTAAATGATTTAATTTTCAAATTGGGAATACATAATAGGTTACTTTATTTGATAAAATAACTTATTATACCTTACGCCCAAAATTAAGCAAAATAAGTAGAGCATAAAATCTTGGAAGATTTATGTGATGATGACTTTAATGCTTAATTTAATATACTTGTCATAAATCTAATTTTTTGATTTAAGAAGTATTAAAATTGCAATTTATAATTCTTGGAGAATTAATTGACTATTCTAGAGAAGATAAAGTCAAAGTTTGCAATTGGGCATGTAGCACGAGGTGCACATCGTTTCGATATTCCGAAACCCAAGGCTTGGCCAAAGGTTTGTGAAATATTGAAAAGGATAATTGACATATCCCAAAGTGACTACCATTTGGATATGGAAGACACGAAGGAATTAAAGAAAGGGCGAGGCTCTAACTTTAAAAATGTTTGTCTTAGTTATGTTCACAGCTAGTAGTATTGAAATTAGATTTTAAATACTTAGTGTGGTACATAAATATATGTATTGATATTCAGAATCTGCTTTGAGCAGGATACTGACTTCAAGCTGAGATTTCTCTGCGAATCGGAAACGGGACGAAAGTCGCTGTTTCGACCGTAGATACCTAAGTTTAGGAACTACCCTTTGGGTGTGTACTTAAATTAGGAACTGTTATAATGTAACTAGTTTGACTAGAAACATTATCTCTTTATCGGTGTTTAACCCACTGCGGGTGAACCTTTATATTCTAAAACACTAAAGTGTTTATTATATAAAGATAATACTGAGATAAATACATTAGATGTAAATAACAGAATTATATTTTGAATATAATAAAATCTCAAACATATAAATGACAAATAAATAGCTCAAATTGATTTGATCAATAGAGACTTATTTGTGGCATTGTTGTCTAGGACACAATTAAACGAGACATGTCAGTTAGACAGTGTGTCCGAACTAAAACCGAATTTTGTTGGACATGATAAGGTTTATCACGAGTCGCTCTGAGCTATCATTTCCTTCAAACAGGATATGTATTAACAGTGCAAAACTTATTTAGAATAAGGTTCCATATAAATCTGTTTGACAGATATCATATAGGATATGAACAAGAAAGAAACGGGGTTTCTTACTCCTAATAATTTGGGTATGCCAGGCATAACGTTTGGATGATACCAAACTAGAACCCAAATTGGATAAGTGCCAATATAGGTTATCCTAAGGGAAACCTTAAGTATAGTACTTGTAAATCTCACATGAGAACAATATGATTGTTGCTCACCATGCGGTTTTCCTGAGAGGAATACCGATATGCAGTGGTCAGTGGGAGGATAGTGATACTCGATGAAAATCGGAGAGTAATACTATTCAAGGCACGAAATCCTTAATGGAACACAAACAGTTCATCAATGATGAATCTGTACCATTAATCTTCAAATACACAAGAAACTTCGTAGATCGGATAGAGTCAGAAAACAACCTAGGGTATGGGTTTCTGATCTAACCTCATTAAGATGTCAATCTTATGGAGGTGTACCATCCGACTACGTTTAGAGGAAGTGATACGAGGTATCGACTCCCTATTATGGCAAAATGCCATTAGTTCGGAATGGATTCCATGTTTAACAACTATTTTGGATACTAGTTGTTGTACCACAAAGCATTGTGCCTATTGGTACATTATACGTCTTCAAGGAAGACATACATGGATGGCAACATACCAACGTACAAAGCTAGGCTTTTGACGGAAAGGTATCGTTATCAACATTGTGTTAATAACGGTTCAACCTTTTACCTGTTGCCATGGTAAATCCATTTTGAAGATGCTTGTTGATAACTGTATATTTCATTTATGAAATATGTCAGTTACAAATCAAAATCGCTTTCCTGAAAAGGAAACCTTTTGGAGAATGTTTATAACATTCTGACGATTTTGTATAACCGACAAACAAGGTTTGCGGATTATTCAATCCATGTTGGATTGGATTGAAGCAAGCATAGGGTTCTTGGAACTGACGTTTTGAAATAATCATAATGGTTTATGATTTAACTCAAAACGAAATAATTCTTGTGTATATAAGGAGGTTAGTGGGAGAGGGCACTGACAATGAAATTCCCATAAAACAATTGGTGAAAGCTTGGCTTTCATGGATATTCTTTCAATAGAAATTCTCCGTAGAATTCTGGGGAGTAACAACCTTTATTCAAGGAATAAAGATCTACTGGGCTAGATTTGGAGTTGGTAACACTCTCTGAGAAATTGTACATTTAAAATGTACTTGTATTGGTGTCTCATACGCTTCGAGCATATGGAGTCACGATCAGGTCAATCCAAGTGATAGTCACTGGATTGAAGTTAAGGACATCTGTTAGTATCTTAGAGAACTAAAGATGTTGTCTTAAACTATGGAGATGGAGAACTTGAAGTGACTGGGATCACTGTTGCAAGTTTCCAAACCGGTAAATACTGCGGTACTATAAAGTTTGAACACTGGGACAGTGAGCTGGAAGTCTTCCGAGCAAGATAACTGTTGTCGAATTAACAACAAATGCGGATTATTGTTGTAGCTGAGGCAGCAATAGAAGCCATTTGGATCGATAATAAATCTAATTAGATTAGATATAGTTCTTTTAGCAGCTGAGCTAGGCGTCAGCACAGCTAAGGAATTAAAGGTCTCATCGACGATCCAGATATATACTTCTATATCATCTGATTCGTTCGGATCATACATCGTGGCGATGTGATGATCGTATAAATCGCGTCAAACGATAAACAAACAAATCCGCTGACGAAAACCTTTCCTCAGCAATTTGAGCGAACCGTACATAGTTCAGGTGTAGGACACTTGAGTGACTCGCTACGTGCCAGTGGGAGATTGTTGGACATTATGACCCATAGCGTCACTATTTGCACAGATCATTGTGTTGTTGTAGCAAATTAACTATGTGACAAAGAAATTGCACTCTCATCATTTGTGATTAGATCACCATAGATATATAAATGAAGAGAGGTCCCTATGATTAGTTCCTGGATTGAGATGATATGAGACAGTATCAGTCCACGAAGGATTAATCATTAAATATCCCTAGCCGTAGTATTATCGAGACTGGACATCGATAATGCGGAATAGGCTAGTATTGCACTTGTGCGCGTTTATGAGGGCACAACGGCATAGTTCTCATATATATAAGTATTGGATACTTATGCAAGTGCGATAGGAGGTCGTGTTTCACCGATGGTACGGGAAACAGCTTCGCTCTGGATAGACCCCTCGGAATCCCATTGGTATTATGACTATGTGTCTATGGGAGGCCGAAATCAAGGTAGGTGTGTATAGTCTTAACCTGAGACTTACATCGCTAATACTTACGATAATCGATAGACTTTGGTCTTGGTGGTAGGGGACTTTAAACGGGTTCTGAGTACACCACTTTTGGGTTTATCAGAGAGTCGTAGAGTATTGGGTGTGATGTCAAGACGGAAGTGTCACTTCAGTCATATTGGAGTTGATGTCACGCAGGATACGGTACTAGTGCTCTTGAGTGTTGCGCAACCAATCGGGATATTGTGACCAGGTCATGTATATCCGATTATAGAGACTATGTTACCAGACATCATACGATATGTGCTTCGGACGGGGTAGACACTTATCCAGCCCCAGCCCTAGCACGTGATTATCCGATACTGGGCCAATATACACAATACTACGGTATACTACGCTTGATACAGATCTATATATTCCTGTAAGAATATTTCTGGAGAATTGGGTAGGCATGGCGCTTGCTAGAAGCCAACCTTGTCTTGTAAATCGATATAAACGTAGTACGAGGTACTTACGTGTTCGGACAGTCCGACGATCGTATTTACTGCCAACATATCCGGAGATCTCATGGGTCACTTCCTGAAGATTCACCGATGATGTATGACTCGCACTTTGATTAATCTGGGATTAATTAGAAGAGAGAGAGATAGAATTAATCTGGGATTAATTCGATGAGAGAGAAAATTAATCTGGGATTATTTGCGGAGATATTTTATCTGGGATAAAATATTAATTAAAGAGAGAGAACGATTAATTTGGAATTAATCGATAAAATAATATATTTGATATATTATTAAAAATTGGATTTCGACGCGAATTAAAATTAGATTTTAATTCGGGCGAACGAATTAATTTAGAATTAATTCGTTAGCGACGTGAATAGTGAATTCGCTAGGCGTAATCACTTAATTACGACGCGACGGAAAATTCGTTAATTTGGAATTAGCGAACCCGAGCCCGAGAGTGATTGCGAGCGCATTCGCATTTCGAATTCGAGCGCGGCACGCAAGTCACATCAAGCGTCAAATCGCTAGTCGCGTCAATCGTCAAATCAATTGTCACTTGAGTGATGTGACTTGACAATATGTCACTTTTTAAAGTGAATAGAATAGAGTGATGTGAAAAGTGATGTGATATGACTTAAAGTTAAAAGTAAAAGTGTTGGAATATGAAAAGGTTTGGAATATATATATATATATGTTTATTTATTTTGGAAAATAAATGAATAAATATATATTGCTTTTCTTTTCCTTTTTACACATACATTCGGTCCTCTCTCTCTTACATGCAAACATGTACATTCTCTCTTCCCTCTCTTTTTCTTCTTCATCTCCTTCACGCATGGTGCGATTTCTTCTCTTATTTTTCTGGTTTCACCGAATTTTTGAGAAGCAAAATGGAAGATGAACAAGTGCTAGCACACCTTGAGTAATACATAGGTGATAGGGAAGTGTCTTCATGAGCTTGGAAAGCTTGAAGCTTGGAGCTTCAATGGAGTCTTGCATGGCCGAAAATGGTGGAGTCCAAACCAGTCCAAACCGCACAGCCCACTGTCAAGGAAAGCCATTGCCGAGCTTGGAGGGAGCTTAAAATCGCACCTTGTTCTTCATTCATCAAAACCGAAATTCAATGTGAGTATATTCCGCACCTCCTTTGATGTGTTCATATGCGGTTTTTTATGCATGATTTGTGATCCTTGGGACCTTGATTTATAACTCCAACAGCTTAGACAACTGCAACAGTTGGAACGGTGTCAGTATTTCTGGTTTTGCTGCTAGCCTCACACCCAAGCCCAATTAGCCCACCAAAGCCCATAAAACAGATCCAAATTAAATAAATGCATATTTAACACATGGGGAATTAAATCAAATCAAAAAATCATATACCAAATTAAAATCAATCAAGATTATTATATTCCTCACTAACAAATATCATGCCTAAACAAAAAATTAAATATATTAACTCTTCCTAATTAAACCAAATCTTGTCCCTAATCAATCTTTTACTTTCCTCTAAGACACTAATTGATTCCTTCCTTCCTTTTCAACAAGATTTAACCCTAGCCTTTGTCTATAAAATAAACCCAATTCCAACCCTTCACAGCTCCTAGGACATTCATACAAACCACAGAAAAATTCTGCAAAGTATTGACCTCCTAGCTCATTCACACAAAAAGAAAACTCCTAGCATTCACACATAACAAAATCTATAAGCAATAAAGAATTCTCTCTTCCTCCCTCACTCTCAATAACCAAAAATCACAAAACAAAGAACCCCCATTACCGTGACCAAAACACATCCCGAACAGCCCATTCACCTCACCAAAACATCCTATTTACCTAACCGAAACAGTCCCCAAACCACACCATAACACCACCGAAATTCACACCCAAACAGCAACCCAAATCACACCTAAACAGCAGCCCAAATACACCAAGAATAGTAGCCTAAATACAGCAAACACATTGACCGAAAATCAGCAGTCTGACAGCAGCAAAACAGCTACGAAACAGAGTGAAAACGGTAGCTTGAGCAGCGAAACAGTGAGAGAAAACATTGAACCAGTGAACCGGAGGAGTTGCGGAGCATCCACCCTTCCGACGACCGTGTATGATACTTCCGAGAGTCGACATAAAAGGTTAGACCTGAGGGCAATTTTTGTATTATTTTTTATTCATCTTTTAATTGTTTTAGTTATTTATTTCGTATGAGAGTCGTTTATGGATGCATGTTGTGGTTTTGAATAAAATGGAAAATGTCGGCCTCTTGTGGTATATAGGATGGAAACCCGGACATAAATTTCATAGCCGATTCCGAATGGACGGTTAGTATGATCTGTACTCGGGATACAACTCCACGTACCACTTGAGTATACGGCACATATTTTATTTCATGTTATTTTGATTTGTTTATATCGTTATTTATTTTCTGCATGTTATTGTCTATGTAATAATGTGATGCGCATGGGCTTAGTAAGTCGGATTAAAGTCCTCCATTTCGAGAGGTTAAAATCCTTTACCACGATACTTTACCGCGCCGGATGACGTATATTCGGTTGAATGTAAGATGTGTTCAATCGGGTATACAAAGTCTGATGTTATTGTCTTTATTTTTATATGCATTATGTCATTAGCGCATGGGCTTAGTAAGTTGGATTAAATGTCCTCCGTTTCGAGGGGTTAAAATCATTTACCATGATCTTCCCGCGCCGGATAACGTATATTCGGTTGAATGTAAGATGTGTTCAATCGGGTATACAAAGTCCGATGTTATTGTCTTTATTTTGATATGCATTATGTCATTAGCGCATGGGCTTAGTAAGTTGGATTAAAGGTCCTCCGTTTCGGGGGTTAAAATCATTTACCACGATGCTTCGCCGCGCCGGATGACGTATATTCGGTTGAATGTAAGATGTGTTCAATCAGATATAGAAAGTCCGACATTGTTGTCTTTATTTTATGTGCATTATGTTATTAGCGCATGGGCTTAGTAAGTTGGATTAAAGGTCCTCTATGTCGAGGGGTTAAAATACTTTACCACGATGCTTTGCCGCGCCTTGTAGCCCGTTATTATTTATTAGGTGTCATCTATTCACTCATCACGTATGTGTCATGTTGTTTACTGTTTGTTTGAGGTCACTGATGTGACCCCGTTCGAACGCATTTCAGAACGCCGTACGAACGCATATTTTCTGTCTCAGTTCGTTCGAACGCGTTTACGAACGCTATACGAACGTGAACCTTCTGTTTACCGTTCGAACGTGTTTACTAACGCTACTTGAATGTGCACGTATTTCCTTTGTTTTATCATGCATCAGGTCTGGTTCCGTTCGAACGCGTTCTCAAACGCTATACGAACGTGAACCTTCTGTTTACCGTTCGAACGCGTTTACGAACGCTACTCGAACACAAATACGTTTTGTTTCATCAGGTTCTGTCGCGTTCGAACGCATTCTCAAATGCTATACGAATGTGAACCTTCTGTTTACCGTTCGAACGCATTTTCAAACGCTACACAAATGCGCATACACTGAACTGAGTCATTTTCATCACATGTCATGCATAATTGTTTCTTAGGTGACTTCTCTTGTATCATGTAATCAATCATATTATTTGTATCCCTGCATTTATCTATTTGATATGTTCATGAGATGGTATTCAAGCATGATTAGGCCGATAATATGTTACTTGGTTCTTAAGCATGATATAGCCTATTTGGTTGTTAATTTTCAAGCATGAGTAGTCATTTATTTTGCGTTTGGAATTTGCATTATGTCTAGGTTGTTCTTTTTTTTCCGCATTATATGATCGAAGTATATTCATGAGATTGCCGTGTGCTATTGCATGTTCGCCGTTATTCCAATTTGCTTTCATGCGTGATTATTATTATCTATTGGCATGCCTATGATCGAATGTAATGTGCTTATGACATCGCATGCTAGCCGTATTTATCTTTATGTATGCAAATACAGACATAGGTTATATGCAAACTTAGATATGAGCCTTGTACTTATGCATGCTAACTTAGGAGTAAATTATCCTTGGAAGTAAATGTTGTTTAGGCTTGGTTAAATTATTGTACAAATCATTTCATTACAAGAGGCATAAGTAAGGGACCATTCTGAACCCAACGGTTTGAGGTCTTCCCTTGCGAGGGGTGAGTGCGGCCTTAAATATTTGTCCCGGTTCACACCTGGTGGCGACTCCATTATTCTCCGGTTTAGTCCCCCGCGGGCTACTCTGTACTCCCAACCAGGCCGCGAGCCCGGAACAGCATGCGTCGCCCAGTTTCTGTGTCCCACACTCAGGCATTAAAAACAAAGAAATAGTACCATTTCCCAGAGATTTATGAAATATTCAAACAGGTAAAGGTCAATATCCATTTGTTAGATTCCATCCAACAAATACCATCATATGCCAAATTTTTGAAAGATCTGTGCACCGTAAAAAGAAAACACCAGGTAAGAAAGAAAGATTTTCTAGCTGAATAGGTAAGTTACATTCTCTCAACCATTAATGCATTAAAATACAAATACCCTGGTTGTCCAACTATTTTTTGTATTATTGGAAATCAAAACATTGACACATCTTGGAGCTAGTGTAAATTTTACTGCCATTTTCGGTTTACCAATAACTTAATATCGGTGAGATGAAACCAACCTCAACTACCCTTTTAACTTGCCCTTAGATCAGTTAAGTACCAAAAGGAATTGTGGAAGATGTGTTATTGCAAATCAATAAATTCATATATCCTGTGGATTTTATTATTTTATAAACACAACAGTGGTAGAGAGTTTAAAGCCAAACCATATAATACTTGATCTGCCATTTTTAGCAACAAATGACGCTTTAATTAATTGCAGGAATGGAATCATGAATCTTTCTTCGGAAAACATGACATTAGCGCAATATTTTTAACATGTGCAAATAGCCATATGATGAGATAATGAAAATGAAAGCGTAGAATCAATTGAAACCTATTGTGGATGAGCATATTCAGGGATTTTATCTGATCCTATGAATTTTTTTACTGCTAATTTTATTGAGTCAAGTGCACAAATAAATTCGGATATTACTAATGATTTTCTACTTGACTCTACACATGTATTGGAAGATGAGGGAAAGATTGAAAACTTGGAGGAACTGGGGATACTGGACGAAGGAAAAACATGAAGAATCACCTACTTTGGAGTTAAAAGCTTTACCAGAAGGATTAAAATATGCATTTCTAGAAGATAATCAAACTTACCCTGTGGGTAATTTCTTATTCTCTCACAAGAGATCAAGAAGATAACTTTTAAATGTGTTAAAGAACAAATTAAACACGGCAATGGATGGACTTTAAAAGACATAAAAGTATTAATCCATAATCTGCACACACCGAATAAATCTAGTGTTGGACAAAATGACCCATAGCGTCACTATTTGCACAGATCATTGTGTTGTTGTAGCAAATTAACTATGTGACAGGAAATTGCACTCTCATCATTTGTGATTAGATCACCATAGATATATAAATGAAGAGAGGTCCCTATGATTAGTACCTGGACTGAGAATGATATGAGACAGTATCAGTCCCCGAAGTTTTTAATCATTAAATATCCCTAGCCGTAGTATTATCGAGACTGGACATCGATAATGCGGAATAGGCTAGTATTGCACTTGTGCGCGTTTGTGAGGGCACAACGGCATAGTTCTCATATATATAAGTATTGGATACTTATGCAAGTGCGATAGGAGTCGTGTTTCACCGATGGTACGGGAAACAGCTTCGCTCTGGATAGACCCCGCGGAATCCATTGGTAGTATGTCTGCGTGTCTATGGGAGGCCGCATCAGGGTAGGTGTATATGGTCTTTCCTTAACCTGAGACTTACATCGCTAGTACTTGCGACAATCGGTAAACTTTGGTTTTGGTGGTTGGGGACCCTAACCGGTTCTGTGTACACCTTTTCTGGGTTTATCGAGAATCGTAGTGTGCTGGATGTGATGTCAAGATGGAAGTATCGCTTCAGACATATGGAGGCGATGATCACGCAGGGCACAGAACTAGTAGCTCTATAAAAGGTTGCAACCGTCGGGACAATATGACTAGGTCATGGATTGTCTGATTTAAAGAGACTAGCTGCTTGATGTCCGATATATGTTCGTACGGGGCAGACACATTCTCCAGCCCCAGGCCTAGCATGTGATCATCCGATACTGGATCGATTTACGCAATAATACTACGGTTATACTACGCCTGATACAGATCTTATATTCCTGTAAGAATATTTCTGGAGAATTGGGTAGGCATGGCGCTTTGCTAGAAGCCAACCTTGTCTTGTAAATCGATATTAAACGTAGTACGAGGTACTACGTGTTCGGATAGTCCGACGATCGTATTTACTGCCAACATATCCGGAGATCTCATGGGTCGCTTCCTGAAGATTCACCAATGACGTATGACTCGCATTGATTAATCTGGGATTAATTAGAAGAGAGAGATAGAATTAATCTGGGATTAATTCGATGAGAGAGAGAAAATTAATCTGGGATTATTGCGGAGATATTTTATCTGGGATAAAATATTAATTAAAGAGAGGAGAACGATTAATTTGGAATTAATCGATAAATTAATATATTCGATTTTAATCGAAATTGGATTTTGACGCGGAATTAAAATTAGATTTTAATTCGGGCGAACGAATTAATTTAGAATTAATTCGTTAGCGACGTGAATAGTGATTTCGCTAGGCGTAATCATTTAATTACGACGCGACCGGAAAATTCGTTAATTTGGAATTAGCGAACCCGAGCCGAGAGTGATTGCGAGCGCATTCGCATTTCGAATTCGAGCGCGGCCGCGAGTCACATCAGCTCAAATCGCTAGTCGCGTCTCGAGTCAATCGTCAAATCCATTGTCACTTTGAGTGATGTTGATATGATATGACATGTTGTCACTTTTTAAAGTGACATGAGTGAATAGAAAGGTGATTGTTTGAAAGTTGAAGGACTTTGTATATATATTTTATTAATTTACTTGGTAAATGGAATAAAGATATATGTATATATAAAATCATTCTCTCTTTTGACAATTATGGTTCACGGTTTCTTGGAAATATTGTTGCCATTCACGTGATTTTGGCTTTTGGGTTGTTCACGTTTTGGCAATAATTTGTGACTAGATTCATGTGACACTCTCTCACTTCTTTTGGTCTTCACGGTTTTAGACAAAATGGAGCCAAAAAACCTCTTCTCTCTTCTCACGGTCTCCTTGACCGATTATCTTCTTCCTGAGTTCTGTTTTCTGCCGAAAATGAGAAGCAAGATCATGATTTTGTGGCAAAAATCGAGTTGCTAGAGTGCTAGCACACCCTGATTACATAGGTGATAGGGAAGCATCTTCTTGAGGCAAGGAAGCTTGAAGCTTGGAGCTTCAATGGAGTCATCCATGGCCGAAAATGGAGAGAGGATTTTCACAGCCCCCTGTGTGCGTTCACTGCAGTTCCAGAAGCTCCAAAACCGAGCTTGATGAAGCCAAAAACGCATGTTCTTCATTTCATCAAACCCAATCAATGTGAGTTATGTTTCCGCCTTACTCCTTTGATGTGTTCATAACTCGTTTTTATGCATTGTTTGTGATCTTGTGGACTTGATTAACTCCAACATTGGTATCAGGAGCCATTGATGCATGAAAACCGAAATTAGGGTTCTTGGTAATTTGGGGCTTTTTGATTTTGGCTTGATTGTGACAAATTGATTGTCAATAATGCTTATATATGATCTAATTTGAGATATATGTAATCAATTTGACAAAAAAACATCATTGGATTGATTTTCCCCAATTTGCAAATTTTGGTAGAAACTTTAATTTGGGTAAACTCGATTTAGGCATGATTTGGTTGAATTGTTTGATGCATTATGCTTGAATGAGGTTGAATTGAAGTTGTGCATGATCAATTTCAAGAAAATTGGATTAGATCAATTTTCCCCAATTCTTAGGTTGAACATGAAACTTTAATTGGTAGTAAATGTGTTTAAAGCATGTTTTAATTTGCATTGGATGTTAAGTATGCTTAGAAATGTTTAATTGAGATTGTGTGTGGTCAATTTCATGAAATTGGATTGGATTCATTTTTCCCAAATTGGAGGCTTGGCCGGAAAATTGGAAGAACCTAATGTCTTGGTAATTTTGTTTTGTTTGATCATTGGATGACTTAAAACAATTGGTTAATGTTGTTTTGAAGTTCAATTGGATTGAATTTTGATTTGGAACATTTTTCCCTTTTAAAGTGGCTTGGCCGCCGATTTAAAGAACATGAAATTCTTTGTGATTTGTTGTTTTAATTCATTGGATGAAATTGTATTGATTTGGGAAATTATGATTGTGACTCAATTGGATTGAAACCGAATCGAATTGAAAAAACCCCTAATTGCCGAGACTTGAAAGCATGTTAATTGGGTTTGATTTTAATTGAATTGTGTTGGACACTATTTGGTTGTTAAAGTGCATGATTAATTAGGCTAATTGATATTTTAGAAATGTTAATTGGGTAATTGATTGTGTATTACACTTAGGTTAATTAATTGTGAAATTTGGAATTTTATAAGTTAATTAATTGGGCTTGATTTTGGAAATTGGGCTTGTTAGGTTGTAATTGGGCTTTTGGGCTTTGTTGTAACAAAGTTGGGTTTAGGCAAATTGGTTGGATCCAATTAGGCCCAAAACCGAATCCAAAAGGTCCAATTATGACTTAATGGACCTTAATTATTTAATTGGGCCTAATGGGCCAAAATTAATTTAAAGGCTTATGGGGTAACTCCCGGATTGGATTTTGGTTGTTCGGTTTGACCCGAGTTGACCAAAAGTCCACGCCTATAGAATTAATTAAAAGCCCATTGGACTTTAATTAAATAAAACATTAGATGTTAATCGGGCTTTGAGACCCGTTGCGATTAAATTTGGAATTTAAGTCGTAAAGGTTCGTTAATAGAAGTGTGTAATATTTAATTTGGAATTAAATAATGAATTAATTAAATACGTATTAAATTGGATTTAATTATGTTATTTAATTTAATTCGTAGAAATTGTACTTTGAGTACGTGTTTGCAATACGAGTTTGACTCGAACAAAAATCAAATCTTTGTTTGAACATTGGATGATCACTAATAATCAAGATTAATTAATTTGATTGATTGATTGATAACATGCTTGTATGAATACATGGTTGTGATGTTTGAATAATGTATATCGGATGGATATTAGTCGGGTGGGCGATTTTGGAAATTGTAATAAATTTGATTTATTAAATTGGACCTGCGTGTCCAGCCTTATCTCCTATTTCTTTGTATTCTCTTTCACCTATTCCCCTCCATGTAAAGAGGTTTCTTTAGAAGTGTAGTGTGTACGTAGGTAGAAGTAATACAAGTGCTAGCGAGAGAGAGAAAGTGAGAGATTTGATCTAGGATCAATGTAAAATATCCATCCGCATATCATTATTATTTTATTTCATACTCGCTTTATTATGTGTTTAGAATGCATGCTTAAGGGTGTATGATGATGAGACCTTAACAAAGATAATTAAATTGGTAGCCAATTTGCACGCGAAAAACCCTCGTTAAATATCATGCGTTTTTCCTTCCATTGAGTGATTCTTACTCAAGATCCGAGATTGGCAGGGGTTGTTGGCCAAAGTCAAGCCCTTGTCCATCAAAGATGTGTTTTAATCACGAGGCTTTGTTCCATATCGGTGTCGTGTCCAAGTTGTGGTTTGTTGGCCAAAGTCAAGACCACTTCTTGTCCATTGACATTGATTACGAAGCTTCCATGTCAATGGGTCCGCGCTTGACTGGGATCATTAGGTTTGTTGTGCCAAAGCCAAGGCCTAGTTGATTCAGAGGAAAAAGGTTAGGGAATACATTCGATGTATAGACATATATAAGATATATGTTTGGGACTTGGATGTCCACCTAACCGGATCTAGGAATTGGATGAGATCCAATTGATCTTCGAGATCTACCTAGTTAATTATCATACAATTTGTTGGCCAAAGTCAAGATTGTGTGATATTTAACGGGATCCTAGCCCACTAGGAAACACGGTTTCCCGAGTACTCGACAGAGGGTTAGAGGCTCGACGAAAAATAGTGGGAGGCAAGTATTGAATTTGCAACATTCGTTCGAATACTCGCTAAACACGCTCATTTAAATTATTTCGTCATTAGATTAAATGTTAGTTAGACTAATATTTAAATTGTTGTTTTAATAAACAGTTGGACTGTATTATACTTGATTATATATAATGGATTATATTAATCAATATATTTGAATTAATTAATTTCAGTTTACAGTTGATTTTATAATTGGATTATAGTAATCAATGTAATTGAGGTTAATTAATTTGGATTATATTTGATTATATAGTTGGACTATTATAATCATTATAATATATAAAGTACCACTAATCGTTGATTAAATAGTTGGACTATTGTAATCAAGATAAAATTGAAAAGTTGATATTTAAAAAATCTATCTAGGATTAAAATATTTTAAATGATTTAATTTTCTTATTGGGAAATAAATAATAGGTTACTTTATTTGATAAATAACTTATTATACCTTAAGCCCAAAATTAAGCAAGATAAGTAGAGCATAAAATCTTTGGAAGATTTTGTGATGATGACTTTAATGCTTAATTTAATATACTTGTCATAAATCTAATTTTGGATTTAAGAAGTATTAAATTGCAATTTATAATTCTTGGAGATTTAATTGACTATTCATGTAAAGTCAAAGTTTGCAATTGGGCATGTAGCACGAGGGTGCACGTTCCTTTCAATATTCTAAAAACCCAAGGCTTGGCCTAAGGTTCCTAAAATATTGAAAAGGATAATTGACATATCCCAAAGTGACTACCATTTGGATATGGAAGACACGAAGGAATTAAAGAAAGGGCGAGGCTCTACTTTAAAAATGTTTGTTAGTTATGTTCACAGCTAGTATTGAAATTAGATTTTAAATACTTAGTGTGGTACATAAAATATATGTATTGATATCAGAATCTGCTTTGAGCAGGATACTGATTTCAAATGAGATTCCTCTGCGAATCGGAAACGGACGAAAAGTCGCTGTTTTCGACGCCATACCTAAGTTAGGAACTAACCTGGGGTGTGTACTTAAATTAGGAACTGTTATAATGTAACTAGTTTGACTAGAGGACATTATCTATTTATCAGTTGTTTAATCCGTTGCGGATATAAACCTTTATATTATAGAACACTGAGTGTTTATTAATATAAAGATGATACTGAGATAAATACATTAGATGTAAATAACATAAAATTTATATTTGAATATAAATAAAAACTCAAACATATAAATGACAAATAAATAGCTCAAATTGTTTGATCAATAGAGACTTATTTATGGCATTGTTGTCTAGGACACAAATTTAACGAGACATGTCAGTTAGACGGTGTGTCCGAAATAAAACCGAATTTTGTTGGGACATGATAAGGTTTATCACGAGTCGCTCTTGAGCTATCATTTCCTTCACATGATATGTATTAACAGTGCAAACTTATTTAGAATAAGGTTCCATGTAAATCGTTTGACAGATATCGTATAAGATATGAACGGGAAAGAAAACGGGTTTCTCCATTCCTGACAATTTGGGTATGCTAGGCATAAAGTTTGGATGATACCAAACTAAGGACCCAAATTGGATAAGTGCCAATATAGGTTATCCTAAGGGAAACCATAAGTATAGTACTTATAAATCTCACATGAGAACAATGTGATTGTTGCTCACCATGCGGTTTTCCTGAGAGAATACCGATATGCAGTGGTCAGTGGGAGGATAGTGATACTCGATGAAAATCGAAGTAATACTACTTCTAGGCACAAGGTCCGTAATGGAACACAAATAGTTCATCTATGATGAATCTACCCATTAATCTTCAAATACACAAGAAACCGCGTAGATCAGAGAGAGTCAGAAAACAACCTGGGGTATGGGTTTCTGATCTCACCTCATAAAGATTTTAATCTTTAAGGTACACCAACTGATTACGTATGAGGTAGTGATTCCACGGTATCGACTCCCTATTATGGCAAAGTGCCATGAATCGAAAATGGATTCCATGTTTAACAACTATTTTGGATACTAGTGTTGTACCACAAGGCATTGTGCCTATGGTACATTAAACGTCTTCAAGGAAGACATACATGGAAGGCAACATACCAACGTACAAAGCTGGGCTTTTGACGGAAAGGTATCGTTATCAACATTGTGTTAATAACGGTTCAACCTTTTACCTGTTGCCATGGTAAATCCATTTGAAGATGCTTGTTGATAACTGTATATTTCATTTATGAAATATGTCAGTTGCAGATCAAAATCGCTTTCCTGAAAAGGAAACCTTTTGGAGAATGTTTATACATTCTGACGATTTTGTATAACCGACAAACAAGGTTTACCGGTTATTCGATCCATGTTGGATTGAAGCAAGCATGAGGTTCTTGGAACTGACGTTTTGATAATCATAATGGTTTATGATTTTGACTCAAAACGAAAGAAGTAATTCTTGTGTATATAAGGAGGTTAGTGGGAGAGGGCACTGACGATGAAATTCCCATAAAACAATCGGTGAAAGCTTGACTTTCGTAAGAAATTCTCCGTAGAATTCTGGGGAGTAACAACCTTTATTCAAGGAATAAAGATCTACTGGGCTAGATTTGGAGTTGGTAACACTCTCTGAGAAATTGTACATTTAAAAATGTACTTGTATTGGTGTCTCATATGCCTTGAGCATATGGAGTCACAATCGAGTCAATCCAAGTGATAGTCACTGGATTGAAAATTAAGAACATCTGTTAGTATCTGAGAGAACTAAAGATGTTGTCTTAAACTATGGAGATAGAGAACTTGAAGTGACTGGGATCACTGCTGCAAGTTTCCAAACCGGTAAATATGCGGTACTATAAAATTTGAACACTGGGACAGTGAGCTGGAAATCTTCCGAGCAAGATAACTGTTGCCGAATTAACAAAAAATGCGGATTATTCCTGCAGCTGAGGCAGCAATAGAAGCTATTTGGATCGATAATAAATCTAATTAGATTAGATATAATTCTGTAGCAGCTGAGCTAGGCGTCAGCACAGGCTAAAGAATTAAAGGTCTCATCGACGATCCAGATATATACTTCTATATCATCTGATTCGTTCGGATCATACATCGTGGCGATGTGATGATCGTGTAAATCGCGTCAGACGATAATTAAGCAAATCCGCTGACGAAAACCTTTCCTCAGCAATTTGAGCGAACCGTACATAGTTCGGGTGTTAGACACTTGAGTGACTGGCTATGTGCCAAGTGGGAGATTGTTGGTTGGACAAAATGACCCATAGCGTCACTATTTGCACAGATCATTGTGTTGTTGTAGCAAATTAACTATGTGACAAGGGGAAATTGCACTCTCATCATTTGTGATTAGATCACCATAGATATATAAATGAAGAGAGGTCCCTATGATTAGTACCTGGACTGAGAATGATATGAGACAGTATCAGTCCCGAAGGTTTAATCATTAAATATCCCTAGCCGTAGTATTATCGAGACTGGACATCGATAATGCGGAATAGGCTAGTATTGCACTTGTGCGCGTTTGTGAGGGCACAACGGCATAGTTCTCATATATATAAGTATTGGATACTTATGCAAGTGCGATAGGAGGTCGTGTTTACCCGATGGTACGGGAAACAGCTTCGCTCTGGATAGACCCCGCGGAATCCATTGGTAGTATGTCTGCGTGTCTATGGGAGGCCGCATCAGGGTAGGTGTATATGGTCTTAACCTGAGACTTACATCGCTAGTACTTGCGACAATCGGTAAACTTTGGTTTTGGTGGTTGGGGACCCTAACCGGTTCTGTGTAACCCTTTTCTGGGTTTATCGAGAATCGTAGGTGCTGGAGTGATGTCAAGATGGAAGTATCGCTTCAGACATATGGAGGCGATGATCACGCAGGGCACAGAACTAGTACTCTATAAAAGGTTGCAACCGTCGGGACAATATGACTAGGTCAGGATTGTCTGATTTAAAGAGACTAGCTGCTTGATGTCCGATATATGTTTCGTACGGGGCAGACACATCTCCAGCCCCAGGCCTAGCATGTGATCATCCGATACTGGATCGATTTACGCAATACTACGGTATACTACGCCTGATACAGATCTTATATTCCTGTAAGAATATTTCTGGAGAATTGGGTAGGCATGGCGCTTTGCTAGAAGCCAACCTTGTCTTGTAAATCGATATAAACGTAGTACGAGGTACTTACGTGTTCGGATAGTCCGACGATCGTATTTACTGCCAACATATCCGGAGATCTCATGGGTCGCTTCCTGAAGATTCACCAATGACGTATGACTCGCACTTTGATTAATCTGGGATTAATTAGAAGAGAGAGATAGAATTAATCTGGGATTAATTCGATGAGAGAGGAAAATTAATCTGGGATTATTTGCGGAGATATTTTATCTGGGATAAAATATTAATTAAAGAGAGAGAACGATAATTTGGAATTAATCGATAAATTAATATATTCGATATATTAATCGAAATTGGATTTTGACGCGGAATTAAAATTAGATTTTAATTCGGGCGAACGAATTAATTATTTGAATTAATTCGTTAGCGACGTGAATAGTGATTTCGCTAGGCGTAATCATTTAATTACGACGCGACCGGAAAATTCGTTAATTTGGAATTAGCGAACCCGAGCCGAGAGTGATTGCGAGCGCATTCGCATTTCGAATTCGAGCGCGGCTCGCGAGTCACATCAAGCGTCAAATCGCTAATCGCGTCAATCGTCAAATCAATTGTCACTTGAGGATGTGATATGCACATGTTGTCACTTATTAAAGTGACATGATGTGATATAGAAAGGTGATTGTTTGGAAAGTTGATAGGACTTTTGTATATATATTTTATTCATTTACTTGGTAAATGGAATAAAGATATATGTATATATAAAATCATTCTCTCTCTCTTGACCAATTATGGTTCACGGTTTCTTGGCAAATATTTGTTGCCCATTCACGTGACTTCTTGGCTTTTGGGTTGTTCACGTTTTTGGCCTAATTTTGTGACTAGATTCATGTGACACTCTCTCACTTCTTTTGGTCTTCAAGGTTTTAGACAAAATGGAGCCAAAAAACCTCTTCTCTCTTCTCACGGTCTCCTTGACCGATTATCTTCTTCCTTTGTTCTGTTTTCTGCCGAAATGGAGAAGCAGAAGCAGATAATGATTTTGTGGCAAAAATCGAGTGCTAGCACACCTTGAGCATACATAGGTGATAGGGAAGCATCTCTTGAGCAAGGAAGCTTGAAGCTTGGAGCTTCAATGGAGTCATCCATGGCCGAAAATGGAGGAGATTTTCACAGCCCCCTGTGTGCGTTCACTGCAGTTCCAGAAGCTCCAAAACCGAGCTTGATGAAGCCAAAAACGCATGTTCTTCATTTCATCAAAACCAATCAATGTGAGTTATGTTCCGCCTTACTCCTTTGATGTGTTCATAACTCGTTTTTATGCTTGTTTTGTGATCTTGTTGACTTGATTAAACTCCAACATCTAGAATATAATTCTAGGACAAATCGTCAACCCCAAAGAAGATAAAACCCTCACATGAAAGAAGTAGTAAAAACAGAGGGTCCTTAAATTCTTGATGCATGCATTTTTATATCCTATTTCTGATAGTAAGTAGGTAAGTCCTACACAGGTTGTACATAAAAAGTCTGGAATCATTGTTGTAACAAAATTTTAAAAGGGGAATTAATCCCAACTCTTATTCATATAGTTGGCGTAGTGCATTGATTATAGAAAATTGAATGACGCAACTAAAAAAGATCATTT
>SKCR01010514.1:0-22339 GCA_019454045.1 Zanthoxylum bungeanum | reverse complement strand
GGTTGATGTGACTGGCTCAGATAGATCTTCTTCAAATATTTGTGCAATGAATACTCCAAGATCTTCAACTGGAGGATGTAAATATGTCTCTATCTGTAAGCTTTTATCCTCTATGGTTGGTATGGGTAGTTCTTCTTCAAACATCATTGCAATACATGCTCCAAGATCTTCATTTTGAGGATACAGAATTTCATCCTCATTTGTTGGTGTAGTTGGTACTAACAACTCAGCTTCTTCATCCTCATCAGAATCTGAATAATAAAAATCAAACAGAGACTTTGTTGGTTTGGGCTCCTAAACTAATACCTCTAGTACTTGATACTGCTCAGCCTCCTCCTTTATTAAAGTGTGATTGTGAAATGATTGGTACTCGAAGGCTTCGTCAGTTTCATCTGAAAATGCTTCTTGAGGTATGTAGCTCAGGTTTTCTGTTAATTGTCTCATTTGATCTGTCGGTCTTTGAATGGATGCTGATTGTCTCTGAATACTTTTGAGTTGATTCTGGTATGTTTCAAGCATTGTATCCAACTTTTCGTCTTGTTTCTTGAACTAATCTTTGAGCATGTCAACCATCCGATCTTCCTCTGATGGTTCTGATCCGATCTTCCTCTGATGGTTCTGATTGTTGATGAAGATCGTAGATAGATGGTGGATAAGATGGAAGATGTGGTTTTGTGAAATATGTTGGCTCTTCGTACCTTGATTGATTCCAATAATTCTGCCACTCTGAAAGGTATATACATTGATCGCTCGGGTGATCACCATCATATATTACACATCTCCCTATTGCGTTCTGATGAGAAAATGTAGTATTATTTGGTTCCGGCACCCAGTGATAATTATTGGGCTGGACAACAGGCCTCAAAAAACTGGACTGTTGCTCCCAGATTTGGGGTGTATATTCTTCTGGTAAAGCTCGTGATCTCTCAATCTCCCAATAATGTTCCATTTTTCAATCACCTGAAAACAAAAGAAAGAAATAAAAATTACAGATAAAAATAAAGAAAATTAGATACAAGTAAATTAGATACCTTCAAAATTAATAACTCAAGAAAAATAAGTCCCCGGCAACGGCGCCAAAAACTTGACCGGCGTAATCACACGCGTATAACGCAAGCGCACGTATCGTTCAAGTAGTATAAAAATATTGATCCCACGAGGACTTAATTCCTACTGTTGTTATTAATTATTGATTCTATTTATTTACAGGTATCTAATTGAGGGAGAAGAGAATGTTCGTTTGATTGTGGATTTGCTAATTAAATAAATAAATAAAAACACAAAAGAAAATACTAAGGAAAATAAATAAAAGACACAAATATCTAGGGTTGTGACTCGACACAATATTATTCTAATGATGAATTGACTCTCTTATATATGTGCAATAAATTAGTTTGCTAACCTAGAACACGTAGATATGAAAAGCCTCTTCGGACGGTCAGTTGCAAACACCCAATGTAACCCAATTAATCATGTTCTTATGTTAACCAAGTGACCTGAATTCATTAAGTTCAAGTTCCAATTATGACTACCCACGCCCGACAGGTATATTCCTATCATGTAAGGAAATCTATTAAAGGGTTATCTATCCTCAAGGAAGATCGTGAGCTATTGAATCTAAGGCTGAAACCTAAAATCTCTTTTCCAAGTTCATTTTAAGTTTACCAAATCAATCTTATTAATGGCCAATTAACAAGAAGCATTAAGCTTAAGACTCAATAAACAAACTAAAGAATTACCCATAAAAAGAAAATCAATTATTAAGTGTATGGATATTGTGTTTCATCACTTCCCTAGAATAAAAATAAAATGTTGGGGGATCCACATTTACTATTTCTAATTTAGAAATCTCCTTTACTATAATATAGAACTTATCGGTGATATTACCAACCAGCCATATAGGCGGTATCCTCATTAAGTAAGATTTTAATTAAGTTCGACCGACCATAAAGGCGATATCATTATTTGCACATAAAGACCGGCCATATAGGCGGTAATCATCTGTCACATAAAGACCGGCCATATAGGCGGTGTCACATTATGTCAAATAAATAAAACCAGCCATTAAGGCGGTATAACCTTTTATGTTAAAATTATAATTTCTATATTATAATTAAGGGAGATTAATCTAAACTAAAATAATAAAAGCTTCACCCTTCCCCCAGCGGAAATATAATTACAAAACATAAAAGGAAAAAAAAACTACTACTATTATTGAAAATAAAAATGCATAAATTAGATTACTAAAAATAAACACACAAGATGCAATCCCTAAATTCCTTACAAAAACCTAAGGAAAGCATGAGAATTACAAATGAAATGACTTTGTATTTATAGGAAAATCTAAGGCTTCCACCAATTTCTCTACCAATTGCTCCACCAAACACTCCACCAAACACTCCACAAAATCCTCCACAAAACACTCCACCAAACATGCCACAAGACACTCCACAAAACACTCCACCAAACATCCAAGCATGTTTTGTGGAAGTTTGACAATTATAAATTGTCATTTTCCATTTTTTTTTTTTGATAATTACTTTAGTAATTACACAAAATACATTGGATTATTTATTAATTTCGGTCTTGAAATCTTCGGAATTCGAAAATATTTAAACTTACAAAGTTATAGATCTTTGAGTCTTCTTTAATCTTCAACTTGAATCAGCTCAATCAAATATCGGATGAAAAAGTTATGGTCAAAATACCAAACATGCGCAAAACTGGAATTTAGGACTGCACTTCGTAACGCGTACAGTAAATTTTCGTTTTTGACATTTTTTTCTACGGATTTCTTCGTTTAGCCCCGAGTTGATTCCATTAAGTCCCAATATTATTTTATCTGCAAAATAAACAAAAACACATCAAAACGTTCATAAAACTCGAGAAACTATACAAAATATTAGGTTAAATGAGTGAGAAATAGTGATATAATTACCACTCATCAAATAGTTAAAATTCAACTCCAAATATTTTTTAAAAGAAAAATCAACCAAAAAAAAAAAGAATTCCAAAACTCAAACCTCATTCTCATACTACTATAAAACAGTATGAAAATGGATTGTTGTTGTGCTAACATTTCAGTGTACAAGACTTTCAAATTTCAATGACAGTTATGGTCAAGTAATTGCTCCCTCAAATAATTATGTACCATATGATAAATATAAAAATAATGATTTTAAAAATAAAAAATTGGTATAATTGTTTATGTTGAAAGAGAAATCATTGATACTAATGATTCATATTTGGTAATTGATGAGTTCTATAGTTTGAAATCACCAAAATTTTAACATCAATAATGTTTTGGTACTTGAATAATATATTTATTTTTTACTCTCTAATTATTTTTTTTAATATTGTATTTTGATTATGCTATTTTCTTATTTTTGTATAAGACTCAATTTCAATATATTTTTTTATAATTTAAATATGTAATTTTTAAAATTTTAGTTTAACAGGAAATATGATTATATCAATGGTCTGCCCCTACTGATAGTTAATTATTATACCAAAAGTAAATCTTAGACCGATCAGCCAGCGTCATCCTTCATTACAATTATTCATTACCAAAATGATGCATTTTTTTTTTTTTGAGTCGTATCTCTTTCTTTTCGAAAATCTATTTTTCTTGTCCTAGAGTTTCTTCCATTTTTTCCATTCATTTCGTTGTTGAAGTCTCCAAAGTCATGTGGTTTCTATTTCCTGTCATCATCTTAGTGTGTTTGCTGTTTTTTTTACTGATCCTCACAGACTGCGCCAACGGTTGACGGTTGTTTTCCATTCTAGAGGCGATTTAGGAAATATACTCCTCGAATAAATCTCAAACAAATAGTGAATTTATTTGGTTAGTTGGGAATCAAAACAAACTTAATAAGCAGACAGAAAATCACATAGAAAACGAAAGATTTACGTGGTTCTACAGAAAGTGACTCCAACCTACATCCATGAAAATAAAGAAAGAGAATTCTATTACTTATTCGGATCGAAACTGACGGACTTCCAGTCAAGGTTCCCAATACCGCTAATCAAGCGAAAATTATATTATGTGTCGAGTGTATATGTCCCACAACTGTGTGGGGCCCGCCTGCTGTGAGAGAGATGACATATACACCTGACAAATGATATACCACCTCCTAATCAAGGGGAAGAAGCTTCTCCCAAGTCCAAGAGACCAGCAGCCGGACGAACCCGTGAGGCAATAACCCAAAATATTAGAATAATAAAATATTGTATAGCCGTACAAGACAACATTTGAATAAATATCATAATATTGCTCATATTTACTTAAATAAAGCAAACATCCACCCCCATTTATCGTCATATTTCATTAAATGTCGTATGACGCTATGACCTCGTTCAATAAAAAATCAAAATCTAGAGTTAGTAACATTATTTTATTTATTTTATAACATATTTTTTTTTAAAAATATTTATTAAAATAATTTATAATTTTTAATAAAATCTCTTATTAACAACCAAACACTTAATTTTTTTTTTTTGGGTCAAAATCTCTGCTTCAAAAATTTATGTTATTGTCATATCAGGACATTTCCAAATTCTGTTTATAATGAAAACCTTGTTCGATGTGTAATAGATATTGTTTCGGTCTTAGTCTTTGTGTTAGTTTCCTTTTTATTGGCAATGTTCGTAATAAAAAAAGTTTTGAGTTGTAATAAGTCTTGAGAATTTGGAACAATTAGACTGGTATTAGCAGCTATGAGTAAAGGAATCAGACATGCATTTGTGTTGCCTTCGTTGAAGCGTTTGAACGAGTGGCGTTACAATCATGTTCGCGTTTGGGTTTGAACGAATCTTGGCAGAAGGTTCCAGTGCGTAGTACGTTCATCTGTGTGTTCGAACGAAACATTCCAGAGAACAAACATTCGAGGTGCGTTCAAGTATGCGTTCGAACGAACTTTTCCAGTGAGCACATGTTCGACACACGTTCAAGTGGCGTTCGAACGCCCGTGCGAAACTGAGTTATTTTGAATGCGTTTTTAACCTATTTTGTTATTAAGAAACCTCTCTTTTTGCCACCTCCCACAAGTGTTGACAATATTTTCCTTTGAGCCAAAAATATTAATAGCTTTCAACCTTCTTAATTTTACCTTGAAGAATCATTGTTTCTCCTGTCTTCTTTATGTTTGGTGAAACCTTTATTTAATTTACCATCAACACAACCAAACCTAACTTTATGACCCTTCAGAGTTCTTTGGGAGGAAAATTGGAAATCGGAGGTCGGGCATTCGGAGTTGCAGAGGTAATCCGCTCAAAGACTTTAAAGGTTATGAAGAAAATCATGGGGTACTGGCTCGAGGAGTTGTTCGAGTTCTTGCAGTCTAGAGATAATAGAGTCGGTGGAGTTACCGCCATAAGTCTTTATACCGTCACTGTAAGTTTTCTCATATAATAGATTTTGGGTGGGTAGCCGAGATACCTAGAGTGGTTTTTTTACTCGCACGAGTTTTTCACTTCGTCACCAAAATATTCGTGTTGATTTTGTGTGACTGCTTTTAATATTCTGCATTATATTATAATTATTTAATATTGAGGTTACTTGTTGAGAATTCATAGTAACAATAGTTAGGACTTGTCTTGATTATTGTGTTTAATTTCGCATAGGGTCAGAATCTTAGGATAAATACCAATTTTTAATTGGTATCAGAGCCTGACCGCAATCATTGACCCGTTTAGCTATGGAACGTAGTGAACTCTTAAATTTTACCTCTTTATTTAATGGGAATGAATATTTTTATTGGAAGGTTAGCATGAAAGTGTTCCTTAAGTCCTTAGATGAAAGGGTCTGGATGACAGTAGAGTATGGGTGGAATTCTCTCGTAGTTATAGTTGATGGGGTCTCTTCCACTAAAGGCAAACTGACTTGAACCAATGATGAATTTGATATTAGCAATAGGAACAACAAAGAAATTAATATCATTCATGGTGCTGTGTGCTCGACTGAGTTTAGGAAAATCTCAATGTTTGAGATAACCAAGGATGCGTAGGACATCTTGCAGACTATACATGAGGGCACACTGTCTGTTAAAAATAATAGACTCTAAGATCTTGCTACTAGGTTTGAGGTCGCCAAAATGAAAGATGATGAGACCTTTGACGAGTTCTATACTAAGATTAAGAACATAATCAACTCTAACTTTAACCTAGGAGAGATCATTTCTACCAGTATGATAGTTAGGAAAATCCTTAGATCCCTCCCTGATAAGTTCCTACCTAAGATCACCATCATCGAGGAAATCAATGATCTTGATCAATTTGAATTAGAGGACCCCGTAGATAAACTGCAGGTATATGAGAAGAAACTTCATGAGTATCAAAAGCCTAAAATTATAGCGATGAATATCGCAAAGGAAGTTGCTCATGATCCATCAAGTGATGATGATGACACCCTCATGGATCATGAATAGGTAACAAAACCCGTGGTATCCAGTGCCATGAGTGTTCAGGATATGAGCATATTATATCTGAGTGCCTCACTTATCTAAAGGCTAAATGTAAGAAAGTCATGGTAGCCTCACTTAGTGATTCAAAAGGTGGCTTCACTTCTAATGAGTATTTTAAGAATAAGAGCAATTATATGGTATTTGCTGCCAGTGTGACTGGTGAGAGAGAAGAAAACAGTAGTTCTGAAGATGTTAGATCTGAATTCTCTCACAATGAGTTTGGAGATGAGGATAGTCTTCAGGTAGCCTACACTAAATAGTTCAATAAGAGCCTAGCTATCAAGAAGACGAACATTAAGGTCAATAAGAGGTTGAAGGAAGTGGAGCTATAAAATAATGACCTTTTAATGATAGATTGCCTTGATGAGAGAAATATAGGCCTAGTTGATAGAGTCTAATGCTTAGAAGCTGAACTTGAAAGTGCTAGGACCCAGCTGTATGTATTTTCTAGTAGGAATAAAAACTCGATCACATGTTAGGGATTAGTGTTGAGCCTAATTATCATAAGGCGCCATCGTCTAGTGCTATGTCTAACCCTTCTAAACATGACTTAGGTAAGAAACATGTTGATTGTAGTCATATGACTCCTCATGTTATTTCTTGTCATGTGTCACAACCTCAATCTAAAGGTATGGTGGTTAAACCTCGCTCTCATCCAAGGTTTGTGCCTATATGCCATCATTGAGGCAATGTAAGATATATTAAGCCTAAGTGCTTCATGTTGCACAAACAAAAGAGAAGTTCTAAGCGTGTTCAATCTAGATTTGAGTTGTCAAATCTAGTCAGTCAAGTTTCTGCACTAGCTAAGCAGACTCAACTCATTAGTGAGAAACTTGCACTGCTAACTATAAGTCATTGACCAGTGCTTTCACACGTGTATAACTCAAGCGCACGTATCGTTCAAGTAGTATAAAAAGTATCGATCCCACAAGGACTTAAATCCATTTGTTATCAATTTATTAAGTTAAATGTTTACAAGTATCTAATGAATTGATTGTTTGATTGGGTGGTGACTTTAAAACTTAAAACAAGTAAATAAAGTTGCTTGAAAGTAGATTGAAGAAAATTCAAATTTATAAAACTATCCAGGGTTGTGAATCCTTCCAATATTTTCTTAAAAGATGAAATAGTTATTTTACGTTTGTGTAATATATTGATTTATTATGTAAAAGCCTATTCCGATGGTCAAATAAAAATACCCAGTATAACCCAATTAATCATATTCCTATGTTAACCAAATTATTTGAATTCATTAAGATTAAGTTCCAATTATGGCTACCCCCGCCCGACAGGTATATTCATATCCTGTAAGGAAATCTATTAAAGGGTTATCTATCCTCAAGGAAGATCGTGGGTTATTGAGTCTAAGGTCTTTAACCTAAAATCTCTTTTCCAAGTTCATTTTAAGTTTACCAGTTCAATTTTATTAATGGCCAATTAATAAAAAGTATTAGGATTAAGGCTCAATAAATAAACCTTTATATTACTCAAACTGTAATTTAACCCCTTATAAACTGGTGATATTGGATTTCATCACAACCCTAGATAACTGGCTTAGTTACGACACATATTTAAGGGTAGTAAAAACTTAAATAAAATAAAAGACATAAAGTAAAATGCTGAAAATTAAATACTGAAAAGTAAATTGCTGAAAGTAAATAAAGTAAAACTAAAAAGTAAATAAAGTAAAAATAAAAAGTATAAAATAAATAAAGTAAAAGTAAATTACTGAAAGTAAATAAAGTAAAAGTAAATTGCTGAAAGTAAATTAAGTAAAAGTACAATAAAAGAAAATGCTCGGGTTAGAGGATCAACTTTTATTACTACTATTTTAGATATCTCCCTTAATATAATATATTAACTTTGCGCGATAATTACCAACCAGGCATATATGCGGTATCCTGATTAAGTCAAATTAATAATTAATTACTAACCGACCAACCAGACAGTATCCATACTTAGTCAGGTTAAAACCAATTTATAATTAATTACCAACCAGCCAATGTAGTGGTATCCTCATTTAGTCGGGTTTTAAATAGTTTATATATTATAATTAAGGGAGATTAATCTAAATAACAATAATAAAAACTTTACATTTTACCCCAGCAAGGGGGAGTTACCTCTTCATTGCTTGAAAAATAAAAACTGAAAAATTAAAGAAAGGTAAGTATTGTTGCGTAAAAGTAAATTGCGGAAAGTAAAAAAAAAAAGTAAAGAAAAGAAAGTGCGAAAGTGAAATTAATTACTGAAAGCGATAAATAAACAAGCAAGATACGATCTTCTTAGTTATTCTTAAAGAATTTCAAAGAAGAAAGTATGAATTCACAAATGAAATGACTTGGTATTTATAGGCAAAATTTTGCCTCCATCATATCATCCATCAAATGCTCCACCAAATCCATTATTAATTGCTCCACTAATTGTTATCATGTTTGGTGGTGATTTGATAATTTTTATTATTTATTTATTAATTTATTTTTTTACTTTGAAAATGACTTTAATAATTACACACAACACACTTTCGGATGTTTCATCAATTTCGGTCATGAAATCTTCAGAATTCGAAATTATTTTATCTTTCAAAGTTGTAGATCTTTGAGTCTTCTTTATCTAGAACTTGAATCAGCTCAATCTGATATCGGAGTAAAATATTATGCCCAAAATACGATAGATGCGCAAAATTGGAATTTCCAAAACTGCACTTTGTCAAAACGCCCTTTCAAGTTTCCAATCTCCAAAATTAATATGTCAAATCTAATTTTTGCCCTTATTTGACCCACATTTCGTACTAATTGATTTCATTGAGTCCCAATATTATTTTATCTGAAAAATAAACTAAAACATATCAAAACTTTCATTAAACCCGAGAAACTAAACAAAATATTAAGTAAAATGGGCGGTAAATATTAATATATTTTCTGCTCATCAGTCCTCAAGTGAAGGATGCTTCTAAGAAGGTTTAGGTGAGAAAGTGAGATGACTTCCTATCTACTTCTGAATACCTTGACCCTCGTAGACATGATTAGAGTGCACTTTGGTGTAACTCTTATTAGAAGTTGCATTTATTTTCTCATTGCATATGCATGTGTGTGTTTTATATTTTTGCACGTCTATTTTTTTCCTTTTCAATGCATATGGGTGTGTGTGTTTTTTTGTTATATGTCTCTTAGTATATAGGATGGAAACTGAACATAAATTTCATAGCTGATTCCGAATGGACGGTAGTATGATATGCACTCGGGATACAACTCTACGTGCCATTGGATATTGACAAGCCATTTTGTGTCTTTATATTTTTTCTTATGTGTTAAAAACTGAAAAATATTATATATATATATATATATATAATCAAAAGATCAAAAATATTTTGTTGCTTGTTAGAGCATGAAAAGCATGTGTATGTGATCTTGGTATGTAGAATACATGGTTATGCATGTATAATATACTTTTATTTTTCTTGATGCTCTATGTGCATGAGAGTGTGTAATAAAAACCCTTGGTATATCTTGTACTTGCACTTCACATACACCTTTTTATTATTGTCAAGGCTTGGTCGCATGTATGAGTTTTTGGACTGGCAGTCTAATCTCTATCATACTTAGCTCACGAAACAGTATGACCTTTGACTAAATGACCTTGCTATCCACTTGTAACATAAGAAAATTAGTTTACATGAGATCAAGAGCAAAAGAGCCAATGGGCCAAAATTCAAATGATAAAGGCAAAAACTTTTCACTCAAAAGAGTATTTATTTATGAGCTCCTCATATTGAGGGGGAAAATTATATAGCATGCAACTAATATTACTTAAATTTCAAGTCCTAATGGTGTTGGGTTTGAACATATATTTTATGGACTTGGTTTGTTAAGAGATGAGAGTTCTTTTGTCATGTCCTGTTAATAAAATAAGGTATTAAGCCTTGATTCGTTGTGCACTTATTTTTCACGCAAGTACTTGTTATGTTTTGGTGTTTGTGCCATATGCATGTGTGACATACTTAGTAAAATTTAAAGTGGTGCATATTATTTCATGTCATAAACAATTGAATACTGTTTGAGTATCATTGTACTTGCTTAATGTGCTATTTCAGTCATTTTTTATTAACTTTTCTTTAACTCATTGTGTGCTTATGTGTGTTTCTGTCTTTCCATAATATTTATTTTCCAGTGCATATTTATGACTCCCGTGTGGTATTTTTGCTAACTGAGTAGCCTTATTAATGAGAGGGAGTAAGTTATGTCTACATGTTCTCTTGCCTGTGTTGTTTCATATAGTATCTTTCCCATTGTCATTTTATGACAAAAAAATGGGGACAATAGTTTAGTAGTTTGGGAGTAGTTGAGTAGTATATCTGTTACATCAATTTATTTGATCTCACTTTTAAAGGGAGTAGGATTAAGGGGAGTATGATATCTACCTGTACATGCATGAGAGTTTTATGAATTTATCACTGCTTTATTTGTTCTTTATAATCCCTGTGTTTTTCACGGTATCTTATTGTTTATAGATGTTTCAGGTAAGTAGATTTGGTAGCTGAGGTGACATTGATTGCAAGATTACTTGATTAGGTATTAGATCGAGTCTTATTGTAACAAGGCACTGTCTTGATGGTTAGTAGTTGGCTTTTTTCTTTTTGGATCTTTTACCGTAGTCGTTGTATTAGGTAGTATTTCGTCGCGAAATACCAAAAGAGGAGATTGTTAGTTCCATTTTTATTGGAAATGTCCGTAAAAAAATAAGTTCAAATGAGTTGTAATAAGTCTTTAAGAATTTGGAGCAATTGGACGGGTATTTTCCAGCTGTGCGTAAAGTAATCAGACATGCATTTGTGCTGTGTTCATTGAAGTATTCAAAAGATTGGCATTAGTGTCATGTTCATGTTTGGGTTCGAACGAATCTTGACAGAAGGTCCACGTCTGTAGTGCGTTCATCAGTGCGTTCGAACCAAATATTCCAAAGAGCAAACGTTTGAGGTGCGTTCGAGTATGCATTCAAACAAACTTTTCTAGTGAGCACACGTTCGACACGCATTCGAGTGGCGTTCGAATGCCCTTACGGAACTAAGTTATTTTGTTTTTAACCTATTTTGCTATTGGGAAGCCTCACTTTTTTCCATACCTATATAAACACATTATAGCCACCTCCCACAAGTGTTGAAAATATATTCCTTTGAACCAAAAATATTCATAGCTTTTAACCTTCTTGATTTCACCTTGAAGACTCTTTGTTTCTCATGTCTTCTATATGTTTGGTGAAACCTTATATTGATGTTACCTGTTGAGAATCCATTGGACTTAGCTTGATTATTGTGTTTAATTCCGCATAAGGTCATAACCTTATGATAAATACGAATTTTCACTTAATATTTTATAAATAGAATAAATTGACCTCAACTCCAAGTGTGAGGAATGTTGGCCAATTCATCTTTAAGCGTTTCTACGAGGAAGCTAGTGCATGGAGACTTGGTCATTCACTATTTATAAAGTAATCAATTCTCCATGCCGTCTAAAATCCTTAATTTGCTAAGTCATATTGCCGTGTATCAATAGCTTAACTCCAATATTATTATATTATTAATCATTAACTAGTTATAAGTAGTCTATAAATAGAGACATATCAGAGAATTGCTAAGCACATCCAACAAATTAGAGCTTAACAATGGCATCTAAAGCTTATTCTTTCTTCTCATTTACCCTCCTTATCATTTTCCTCTCCTTCCTTTCTCATTACTCAGTTTTAGCACACTCCAGCGCCGAAAAAGAATCATCCCCATTTAAGTTCATCGAGCACTTGAAAGGATGCCATAAAGGTGACAAGGTTCAAGACATCCATAAGCTTAAAAAGTACTTGGAAAAGTTCGGTTACTTGAACTATGACAAGTCCTTGAATCTAACACATGCTGACGACGATGATTTTGATGAGCTTTTAGAATCTGCCATCAAAACTTACCAGCTCAATTACCATCTAAAATCAACCGGAGTCTTAGATGACAATACAGTAACGAAGATGACAACCCCACGATGTGGAGTTACAGATGATGTTAATGGTACTGTCAGCATGAGCTGGATTGATTTGTTATTTAATTAGTATGATAGTTATAACGAGAATAGTTGACTAATATATTTGTTTAACAGGTACAACGCGGATGCATTCCGGCAAGAAAAGGGGCTCTGGCCATTTTCACACAGTCTCACACTACGAGTTTTTCCCAGGACGCCCTAAGTGGCCACCTTCCAAGTTCCATCTCACATACGCTTTTCTTCCAGGAACTCGATCTGATGCAATAAATCCTGTTGCTAGAGCTTTTCAAACATGGGCTTCAAACACTCACTTCAAATTCTCACAAACACGGGACTACGGAAAAGCTGATATCAAAATTAGTTTTCAAAGGGGCAATCATGGAGATGGGAGCAATTTTAATGGGCGTCGTGGAGCCGTGGCTCATGCTTTTGCACCAACAATAGGGTTATTCCATTTCGATGCAGATGAGATGTGGGTTGTAGGTGACGTTCCAGGTGGAGTTGATTTGGAGACTGTTGCCTTGCATGAAATTGGGCATCTCCTTGGACTCCATCATAGCTTCGAAAGAGGGGCTATTATGAATGCTCTAATCACTGGAGTGGCAAGGACTTTGCATCGAGATGACATTCAAGGAATTAGGGCTCTATACAATGCTTGAGCTCGATTAATAATTATGTTAATTAATTGGAGTTTTCACCTTCTTATAGACTAATTACAAATAAATGATAGGTGAAGGGGAAATCAAGAAATAAGTTACAGTATTTTTCAGCATGGAGTGGCAATGTATTATTATATTTCGCGATTCATAGAATATGATTGAAAAAAACTTATTGTTATCCGTCATTAATATAGAGACATAATGGATCCCCAAGGGATCTGACTTGGTGGTGCATGATTCAGGATCTCACCATGAGGTCCTGGGTTTGAATCAGGAAGTGTATTTTTTATAAAAGCCTGAGATAATAGGAAGTTTTACCTGCTACGCTTAAGGTTGGGAAAATGTAATTTGATGATAAGATTTCCAAAGATTTAAAAAAAAATAAAATAGACATAATGGTTTGTGGCAATGTGCCTACATTTTGATGCACCCTATCAATAGTTATCATAAAGGTTTAAATAATAGAGACATAACAATGCATTGCTCTGCATGGACAGCAAGAGCTTTCAATTGGAACCTTGTAATTACAATCAACAGAAACGTAGCCTAAAATGAAAAGCAAAATTAGAAAGTAAAACCTATTCAGCTTATCCGAAGCCTTGGAGTAGTTGTCAAGGAAAGTCTTCAAATAACAAGCGAATATTGATTCCTTCAGGGGGAAAAAAAGGAAAGCATCATGGGCGTATAGAGCATGATTAGAAGGAAACATCCACGTGGAAATAACTCCTCATCCAAAATGTCAATCTTAATAGTAGCTTCTCAGGCTAAATGCATGATAGGAGGGTCGGCCCTGACTTAGAGTAATGTTTGGGAGAAGGGAAACAACGAGAAAAGAGCAAAGAAAATTAAGACGAGAGATATTTTAATGAACTAAACCTTGATTCTCATTAGTTTCCACAAATTGCATTGTTATCTAAAACTAATAATTACACACGCAAAACACATGAGAAGTTTGTTGTGATTCTCTAATTACTGAAGAATACTTTTGAGGAAAAATCGAATTCTATTACTGTATGAATAGAAATTTTAAGTATTTAAACTCTTTACAAAAACCTCACTCTCTAACACTCTCAAAGTTTTCTTCACTTGAAGCTTTATGTTTTGGGATGAAACGAGATTACAGTCAAGCTCTGTATTTATAACAAAATTCTTGCTCAAATTTTCCACACATGAATAGTGCCCACCGAAAGTAATCTTGGAAGCTTGCACCATTTTAAAAAATTGATGCTCCATTTTTCAATCCCACCTAAAGTTCTTTGGATGGTTTGTTGACGATGCTTGCAGCTGGATTCATTACAATTCTCCCCCTCCAACTGCATCTGAAACGGTCATCATCTGACAGCTATTCCGGCTATGTCTCTGCACAACTCTAGCTTGTCCCGAGTAACAACTTTTGTTAATATGTCAGCTGGATTCTCATATGTATAGATCTTCACTAGTCTCAACAGTTGTTGATCCATCACCTCGCGTATCCAAAATGTGCTTCATCCAGGAAACATACATTGAGTTTTTGCTCAAGTCGAGAGCACTCTGACTATCACAATGTATATATTATATCATGTCTGCTTGATCCCTAACTCTTGGGAATTACTTTAACCACAATATTTTCTTTCATGTTTTTGCTACTACAATGTACTCAGCTTTGGTTGGGGATAGATCAGTGAAATCACACACGTTACGCATGCGCACGCATCGCTCAAGTAGTATAAAAATATCGATCCCACGAGGACTTAATTTCTATTGTTATTATTAATTATTTATTCTATTTACAGGTATCTAATTAAGGGAGAATGAAATGATTGCTTGATTGGTTAGTTGAATGTGGATTTGCTAAATAAAACACAAAAGAAAATACTAAGGAAAATAAACAAAAGACACAAACATCTAGGGATATGATTCAACACAATATATTCTAATGATGAATTGATTCTCTTATATATGTGTAATAAATCAGTTTGCTAACCTGGAACACAAAGATATGCAAAAACCTCTTCTGATGGTCAGATGCAAACACCTAAAATAAACTAATTAATCATATTCCTATGTTAAGCAAGTTATCTGAATTCATTAAGTTCAAGTTCCAATTATGGCTATCCTCGCCCGACAGGTATATGTCTATCCTGGAAGGAAATCTTTTAAGGGTTATCTATCCTTAAAGGAGATCGCGAGCTATTGAATCTAAGACTGAAACCTAAAATCCCTTTTCCAAGTTCATTTTAAGTTTACCACATCAATTTTATTGGTGATCAGGCAACAAGAAGCATTAAGCTTAAGATTAAGATTCAATAAACAAACTAAAGAATTACTCATAATCTAATTAAATCAATTATTAAGCATGTTAATATTGTGTTTCATCACTTCCCTAGAATAAAAATAAAATACTATGGGTTAGGGGATCCACTTTTAGAAATCTCACTTTATTATAATATGGAAATTTTCAGTGTTACCCTATTAAGTTGAACCAGCCATAAAGGCGGTGTTATTATTTATCCATAAACCAGTCATATAAGCGGTAATCATCTGTCACCTAAAGACAAACCTTATAGGCAGTGTCACATTATGTTACATAAATAAAACCAACCATTAAGACAGAATCAATTTTAATCCATATTATTAAATCACAATTTCCATATTATAAACTAAGTGAGATTAATCGCTACAAGAAAACTGTGAGATAGCGACGAATTTTTTCATCTCTAATCCGTCGTTACTGTATAGTTAGCGACGGAATAGAGATAGAAAAATTTTGTCTCTATTCTCTTGGTCGCAAAAAAAAATAGCGACGAAATTTATATTTCTGTCGCTAAAATTAGCGACGGAACGGGAAATTTCGTCTCTATTCTCTTGGTCGCAAAAAAAATATCGACGGAATTTATATTTTCATCGCTAAAATTAGCGACGGAATATTATTATGTCGCTATTTAGCGACGAAATTTATTCTGTCTCTAATTAGCGACGACATGAACTTCCGTTTTAATATAGAGACGGAATAATTCCATCGCTAAATAGCGACTGAATAACAGTCTGTCTCTAATTGGAGATGGAATCCGTTTCTAATTTCCTAAGAAATTTATTATTTTTTAAATTTTTTAAGAAATAAATTTTATTTTAAACAATATTATTAATATTAGTAACATTATAAAATAAATATATTAATGACTTAAATTATAAAATAAACACGAAAAATAGTAAATAAAAATTTTATTATATAAATGTTATAAAGTTTAAAAAAGTACAACATAAAAAAATACACATAAGTTAATCAAGTACTACAAACAATATTGACTTAAAAATGCAATTCGGAAATTCTTTGTAATCTTCCTCAGCAAATCTCCCATTTAAGGTGGCAGATCATGGATTTCTTCATCATCTTCAACTTCTTCCTCCTCTTCAGCATCATCATCATCATTACCAACGTCCATATCACCACCGACTCCAGCATCATGTTCTTCAGCCTGCCGAATTGGCTGAACTAAATACCCTGCTCCATAGTCTTCATCCTGCCAAACTCCATAAAATCTTACACGGTTAATACCAAATCAAAGGGAATACCCCCACACTGGAAATTTTGTAGTAAATAACAAATTATTTATAACTTAAAACTGTTGTGATTAAAACACACACAATAGAGGAGATGTGAGAGGAAAACTCTTCTTTTATTACTACCAACAAAAGAATTACAAAGTTTATTATACAAACTTTACAAAAAAACCTCTCAACCCTCTTTACTCTCTATTCTCTCAATTTCGGGATTTAGGGATACTTAGGATGACTTCAAAATGCTCATTTTATAGTGTCCAAACCGCGTGAACAGTGCCACGCGGTTTGGCAACACGTTTTCAACACAGCTGCCATAAGCTGTTTTCATTTCCTGCATTGCTGTCATGATGAGCTGCATTCTCTCATCAACTTTCGGTGATGAGTTGGCAGCTGTCTTCAACAAATCTCCCCCTCGGTGAAGATTTCCCAAAATCTGAGCCGACCATCAATCATCCAAATCGGATCCTCAAAAGGATCCTCCCCTGGCTGCATCTGTGTGACTACCTACGTACCCTGAGTTGGGATCAAGCCAATCGTAGTTCTCTGAATCTCCCCACTCTGACTATGCGGAGAGTTTTGTCATCCCGGCTATGGCACGACAGATTTCAAGCTTCTCCTTCGGTAAAACCTTCGTGAACATATCGGCACCGTTGTCGTCGGTGTGAATTTTCCTGAGTTCTAACAGCCTTGAGCTCAGGACGTCCCGTATCCAGTGATACCTCACATCGATATGTTTTGACCTTGAATGAAATGTGGAATTTTTACCGAGATAGATAGCACTCTGGCTATCGCAGTACAAAATGTACTTCTCCTGCTTGAAACCCAATTCCTGGACGAATGTCTTCATCCACAGCAATTCCTTGCAAGCTTCTGTCGCTGCAATGAATTCTGCCTCTGTTGTAGAAAGTGCAACACACCTCTGCAACCTTGACTGCCATGCCACAGCTCCTCCTGAGAGAGTAATCAGATACCCCGAAGTAGACTTTCGGGTATCCACATCTCCTGCCATATCTGATATCTGAATCGGTGTAGCCCATCAACACTGGCTTGTCGCTGCTTCCAAAACATAACCTCATTTTGGATGTGCCTCGTAGATACCGCATGATCCATTTGATCGCATTCCAGTGTTCCCGTCCTGGGTTTGACATAAACCGGCTGACCAATCCAACTGTGTGTGCTAAGTCTGGCCTCGTGCACACCATGGCATACATGAGACTTCCCACTGCTGAGGTGTATGGAGCCTGTTTCATTTCCTCCTGCTATGTCTCAGTAGAGGGACTCTGTCTCGTACTCAATCTAAAGTGTGGTAGCAAGAGGAGTGCTAACCGCTTTAGCCTTGTCCATCCGGAATCTCTGAAGTACCTTCTCGATGTACTCCTCCTGTGACAAGTATAATCTCCTGGCTTTCCGATCACGGCCGATCCTGATGCCAAGAATCTGTTTAGCTGGCCCCAACTCTTTCATCTCAAAAGACTTACTCAGTTGCTGCTTTAAATTATCAATCTTCGATTGATTCCAGCCAACTATCAACATATCATCTACATACAGCAGTAAGATGATACAATCATCGTCAGAAAATTTCTGAACGAAAACATAATGGTCTGAAGTGGTCTTCTTGTATCCCTGCTCCCCCATAACTGACTCAAACTTCACGTACCACTGTCTCGGTGCCTGTTTCAAACCGTAGAGGCTTTTCCTGAGTCTGCACACAAAGTCCTCTTTCCCGCTGACTCTGAAGCCTTCTGGTTGCTCCATATAAATTTCTTCTTCCAGATCCCCGTGAAGAAATGCGGTCTTGACATCCATCTGCTCAACTTCCAGGTCGAGGCTTGCTGCTAAGCTGAGTACCACTACTGATGGATGACATCTTCACAACTGGAGAGAAGATTTCATCGAAGTCAATGCCTTTCCTCTGATTGAATCCCTTGACGACTAGTCTGGCTTTGTACCGGGGTTGTGAAGTATGCTCCTGTTGCTTCACCCTGTACACCCATTTGTTCTTCAAAGCCCTTTGCCTCTTGGCAATTTCACCAACTCAAAAGTGTGATTGTCATGCAAAGATTTCATCTCATCTTGCATGGCTTCCTCCACTTTTCTCTGTCTCTGTTTCCACAGCCTCCTGGTAGCTCTCGGGTCTCCCCCGTCAGTAAGCAGCACATACTCATATGCAGAGTATTTGGTTGAAGGTCGCCTCTCTCTGTCAGACCTTCTCTGTGGAACTGTTGGTGTAGCTTCTGGTACTGGTGGTTGATCATGATCATCATCTCTGGGAGCTTCATCACCTGTACCCTCCTGTCTGGGAACCTCATCTTCAACTCGTACTGGCACCGGTGTATGAGGTTCTGGATTCACATTTCTGTATTGCTGGGGCATTGTCTTCATATCCTTTCGGATATCTTCTATGGTCTGGTCTTCAACAAAGACAACATCTCGGCTTCTGACAATCTTCTTCTCCACAGGATCATACAGTTTGTAGCCGAAATCATCCTGACCATAGCCAATAAAGACACACTGTCGCGTCTTTGCATCAAGCTTGGATCTCTCGTCCTTTGGGATGTGTACAAAGGCTTTGCACCCAAAGACATGCAAGTGTTCATAAGACACTTCTTTACCTGTCCAAGCTTGGTTAGGAACATTACCTTTCAGTGCGACCGCTGGGGACATGTTCAAAACATGTACTGCTGTGATGAGTGCCTCCCCCCAAAATGTCTTCGGCAGCTTGGCTTGTGACAGCAAGCTTCTGATCCTCTCGCACAAGGTTCTGTTCATCCTCTCAGCTAGGCCATTCAGCTGAGGTGTCTTCGGAGGTGTCGTTTGATGTCTGATTCCTTGCGTCTTGCAGTACTGATCAAACGGACCTCTGTATTCTCCACCGTTGTCTGTTCTGATGCATTTGAGTTTCTTACCGGTTTCTCTCTCCACCAAAGCATGAAACTCCTTGAACACTCCAAGCACTTGATCTTTTCTCTTCAAGGTGTATGCCCAGATCTTCCTTGAATGATCATCAATGAATGTCACAAAATACAGTGACCCACCAAGTGTTCGTGTCTGCATCGGACCACATACATCTGAATGTATGAGATCTAGTACCTCCGGTTTCCGTTGAGGCGGGAGCTCTGGAAGGATACTCTGTTCTGCTTTCCAGCCATGCAGTGTTCACACTTCCGTAAGTGTGAGTTCTTCAATTCCGGAAGAACATTCCGCCTGCGTAGTATCTCCATCCCTGTTTGGCTCATGTGACCGAGCTTTTTATGCCATAGCTCGGCTGCCTCATTGTTGTTGACTGTATTTATGCTACTATTTGAAAGCTTAGCATGCATCAAATACAAAGTTGAATCTTTCTTACCTCGTGCCACGACCATTGATCCTTTAGTGAGCTTCCAGCATCCGTCACTAAAGGTGCTGCAGAAACCTTCATCATCCAGCTTGCCTGTTGAGATCAGGTTTAACCGGATATCTGGGATGTGCTTGACTCCCTTCAACACTAGCCTTGTCCCGTTCTCTGTTTCAAGGCAGATGTCTCCAATACCGACGGCTTTGGACTGTCCGTCATTCCCCATCCTTACAGCACCGTAGTCCCCTGGTGTGTAAGATGAAAAGAAGTCTCTGCGAGATGTGGCGTGTATGGATGCGCCACTATCTATCACCCAACTGGTCTCGTGGCTGGCAAGATTCACAACATCTTCTTCATATATAATATGAAATTCTTTGGAGGTTTCTCGGTGGTAGTAGCAACTCTTTCTTGATTAGAGTCACCATCTCTCCTGGACTGCTCGTTCTTCAGTTGTAGCAATCCTCTTTATATGGCCTTTCTTTTTACAGTAATAGCACTCAATCTCTAATTTTTGATTTACCTCGGTTTTTGTCTGATCTCCCTGGGCCTCGGCTTTTACTCCTCCCCCTTCTGGTGTTCTTTTCTGTCACTAGAGCTTCTGAGGTTGAGGCTGATGCTGACTCCTGCATTCTCGTCCTCTTTTCTTCCTCGAAGATCCTGGTCTTTGCCATCTCCATAGTGACTTTCCCATCTGCGGCTGAATTTATCACCGTAGATCTGAACGTTTCCCAAGATTCTGGTAACGTATTAAGGAGTATTAAGCCATTTACCTCATCTCCGAAGTCTATGCCCAATCCAGACAATTCTTTCATTGTTCCGAGGAAATCGTTGATATGGTCCGCCACAGCTGTACCTTCCTGGTATTTCAAACCCATCATCTTCTTGATGTAGTACAGCTTGTTGTTTCCAGTCTTTGCTCGGAAAAGCTCCTCCAGCTTTCTCCATAAACACGTGCATTTATCTCTTCACTAACATGGTTGACGATACTGTCGTCGATCCACTGACGAATAGTACTGCATGTTTTCTGGTGAAGATTAGCCCACTTCTCCATCGGTCATTCCTTCTGGTTTCTGCTCCAGAAATACCGATCCATCATAGTCCTTCACATACAGAAGGTCTTTCATCCTTCCTCTCCATGTGAAATAGTTTGTACTGGTTAACAAAATCATTTTTCCGTTGCTCCCCTCCATCATAAAAATTCTAAGCAGAATTTCAAAAAACGGACCTCACCGTTGCGTCCGGAATGGCGAAAATGGTGGAAATGACACTTCGTTTGTCAAAATCCGACACAGGGACCAAATTGCAAATTCAGAAATTACAGGGGTCAAAGTGCAATTTCCAAAAGTTCAGGGCCAAAGTGCAATTACGGAAAAGTTCAGGGACTAAATTGCAATTTACAAAAAGTTCAGGGACTAAATTAAATTGAAAAGTATAGGGGTCTAAACTGTAATTTTCAGAAAGTTCAGGGACCTATCTGAAATTTACCAGGCACGCTGACGTGGCAGCTGACTGGGCTGCTGACTGTGCGCTGACGTGCGCTGACTGAATGGGCGTTGACTGGTCGCTGACGTGGCGCTGACGTGGGCTGACTGGCTGATGACGTGGCGCCACGTGTCGTCTTCTTCCTTGGGAGCGCGTGAAGCGCGTGACTGCGACGGTGGCGCGTGGACATCCTCTGAAGGCGCGTGCGGCGCGTGACCCGTTCTGGACCTCCGATCGATCGCCGGAAAATACCACCGTGCTCGTCTCGCCGTGAAAAGTCCGATGGTATGCTCAAAATCGATTTTCGACAACTTTTGTCGGAACCGACTTTCCGAACCGAAACTTCTTTTCTGAATTTCGGGATCCCTCCGTGGAACCGTAGCTCTGATACCACTTGTTGTGATTAAAACACACACAATAGAGGAGATGTGAGAGGAAAACTCTTCTTTTATTACTACCAACAAAAGAATTACAAAGTTTATTATACAAACTTTACAAAAAAACCTCTCAACCCTCTTTACTCTCTATTCTCTCAATTTCGGGATTTAGGGATACTTAGGATGACTTCAAAATGCTCATTTTATAGTGTCCAAACCGCGTGAACAGTGCCACGCGGTTTGGCACACGTTTTCAACACAGCTTGCCATAAGTTGTTTTCATTTCCTGCATTGCTGGCATGATGAGCTGCCATTCTCATCAACTTTCGGTGATGAGATTGGCAGCTGTCTTCAACAAAAACAAATCATAAAAATTAATTTAATATGAAAAAAGAATTAAACAAAAATTGGCTGCTACTAAACAAAAATCAAGTGAGAGATGGAACAAAATTCATAGCAATACAAA
>SKCR01010513.1:0-22239 GCA_019454045.1 Zanthoxylum bungeanum | reverse complement strand
AGTTTTTCCATAAGCATGAAAACCAGCGTATTAAACAGTCTCTTTTTCACTATAATTTACTTTAGTGATTAAATTTCAGGAATGTGTAATGGCTGCATTGGAAAAGAAAACTGTCATTCTAGTGACTCACCAAGTGGAGTTTCTCTCAGAAGTTGATAGAATTCTGGTAAAATTTAATTGAATTGGATTGTCATGCATTAGTTGATATTCCAAAATTTCATTCATTTATACAATTGTGATCTTGTTTCACCATAGGTTCTGGAAGGTGGAAAAATTACTCAGTCAGGAAACTATCAAGAGCTCCTGTTGGCTGGGACAGCATTTGAGCAGCTTGTTAATGCTCATAGAGATGCGGTAACAGGGTTGGGTCCTTTAAATAATGAAGGCCCAGGAGGAGCTGAGAAGGCAGCTAAGGAATATACGGCTAGGCTAGAGGAGCCTAATGGGACTCACCTCATTAAGGAAAGTAGTGAGGGGGAGATTTCTGTGAAAGGTTTAACAGGAATACAACTAACAGAAGACGAAGAAATGGAGATTGGTGATGTTGGATGGAAGCCATTCATGGATTATCTAGTTGTTTCAAAAGGAATGCTTCTTCTATGTTTAGGCGTATTGGCTCAGTCTGGTTTTGTTGGTCTTCAGGCTGCTGCAACTTATTGGCTAGCATATGCCATTCAAATTCCTAAAGTCACCAGTGGCATTTTAATTGGGGTTTACACTGGCGTTTCAACAGCTAGTGCTGTCTTCGTATATTTTAGGTCCTTTTTTGCAGCTAATCTGGGACTGAAGGCTTCTAAAGCATTCTTCTCAGGTTTTACAAATTCAATATTTAAAGCTCCCATGCTTTTCTTTGACTCTACTCCTGTTGGACGGATTTTAACCAGAGTAAGATTGTGTCTGATTTTTGGATCCCCTCTGCATATACTACTAGTACTTGCTATCCATCTTGTTAATAATAATTTTTTTCAGGTTTCATCGGATTTGAGTGTTCTAGATTTCGATATACCTTTCTCCATTCTCTTTGTTGCTGCTGCTGGCATTGAACTTGTAGCAATTATTGGAATCATGACCTTTGTCACATGGCAAGTTTTAGTTGTGGCTATTCTTGCGATGGTAGCTGTAAGATATGTTCAGGTAGATCCACCTTTTACTTCTTGATTACTTTGGTTTCTCTCCCTTTCACTGAAGAAAAGGAATAGCTGATCCTGTTTCATTTCATTCAACCTTTTTTTTATTACCGAAGAGATATTATATAGCGACTGCAAGGGAGTTGATCAGAATCAACGGAACAACCAAAGCTCCTGTTATGAACTATACAGCTGAGACATCACTAGGTGTTGTCACAATAAGAGCCTTTAATATGGTGGATAGGTTCTTCCAAAATTACCTGAAGCTTGTCGATACAGATGCCGCACTTTTCTTTCATTCTAATGGGGTCATGGAGTGGCTAATTCTACGAATAGAAGCACTTCAGAATTTGACCTTATTTACTGCTGCTCTTCTCCTTGTCTTGATTCCTAGAGGCTATGTAGCTCCGGGTAAAATGACTTAACTAAAGCTCTCCTTTTTTGATACTCACAATCTCTAGATTGTTAGAAGATTCTGATGTTCCAACTTTTTCTTTGCAGGTCTTGTTGGACTCTCTCTTTCATATGCTTTTACACTAACGGGAACCCAAGTTTTCTTGAGCAGATGGTATTGCTACCTGTCAAACTATATTATTTCAGTTGAACGGATAAAACAGTTCATGCACATCCCACCTGAGCCTCCAGCGATTGTGGAAGACAAGAGACCACCACCTTCATGGCCTTTTAAGGGCAGGATAGAGCTGCAGCAGCTGAAGGTACGCCACCTTATGAAGCTCATACTCTGAAGTTAAAGTTTTTCAATTACCACATTATAGAATGATTTAAGATTAGTGAAAAAATTGTTGGGTGCTAGAAGTATGGCATCAATCCATTCAAATGATCTCTATAATATCCATCAATGCAATGATCTTGAAGTGAGTTTCTTCTCAGTAAGAGAATTGATCATCGATTCACAAGGATGCCAACCAAATTCCATAATGAGACCCTAGAGATTATTATAAGCCATTTTGATTTGCTATGTTGCTATGTCGCAGTTTCTCCTGCACTAAATAGAGTCATTGTTCTTTCTACCATTTTGATTGCAGATTAGATACCGCCCAAATGCTCCATTAGTACTCAAGGGAATCACTTGCACATTCAGTGAAGGTACTAGAGTAGGGGTTGTGGGAAGGACAGGAAGCGGCAAAACAACACTTATAAGTGCATTGTTTCGTTTGGTAGAGCCTGCAGGTGGTTCAATTCTGATAGATGGACTTGACATCTGTTCTATGGGACTAAAAGACTTGAGAATGAAGCTCAGTATCATCCCCCAAGAGCCAACTCTTTTCAGGGGCAGCGTCCGGACTAATTTGGACCCTCTAGGCCTCTACTCAGATGATGAAATATGGAAGGTGAAATAGCCGACTCTATAAACTCCAAACACTAACATTATTGGTTTTATGTTCTTTAACAGATTTTGGTCCAGACGAATGAAGAAAAACAACTAGTCTTAGTGCTTTATATTGGCATATTGATTGTGAATTTGTGACGCCTTTGGTGCATAGGCTCTGGAGAAATGTCAGCTTAAGGCAACAATCAGCAGCCTACCCAATAAGCTGGACTCATCTGGTAAGTCGATTTCCAGCCACTTTGTTCTAAATGAATTTTGGCTAAAAACATAAGACTAAAAAAGCTCTGAATCACACAAACTTTCGTTAGTATTCCTGTTGAACATTAAGCTTAATATTGTCAATTGCATTGCCTCTAATGAATTGTTGAGCAAACACATATTTCTTATGATTATCATTGGTCAATCAGTAAGCGATGAAGGTGAAAATTGGAGCGCGGGGCAACGCCAACTCTTTTGCCTTGGAAGAGTCCTCTTAAAAAGAAACAGAATTCTCGTTCTGGATGAAGCTACTGCTTCAATTGATTCTGCAACAGATGCTATTTTACAGAGAATTATCAGGCAGGAATTCTCCAACTGCACTGTGATAACAGTAGCTCATAGAGTACCAACTGTTATTGATAGTGACATGGTCATGGTTCTCTCTTATGGTCAGCTTTTTATTTCTTAGTTATTAATCATTTGTAGGTTTCATTCTGACAGATTAAATGAAACCTACTCGTTTGATTACTCAAATTGCATTGGATCGACTTGGATTCTTAATCATAATCAAGTTCATTCGCGCTTGTTTACTGATTTTACAGGGAAATTGGTGGAGTATGATGAACCATCAAAGCTTATGGAAACTAATTCCTCATTTTCCAAGCTTGTAGCAGAGTACTGGTCAAGTTGCAGAAGAAATTCCTACCAGAATTTGAACAACTTCCAATAATGACGATGATAACCACAAACAATGGAAAATCTTCAGGAAATGGTCCCATTAATAATATCATAGGACTTCAATTTCATTTTGGTAGTAGGTCACAAAATTTCTAGCTAAATTTACAGCTAGTGGAATAATTTATGTACATGGATTGGAATGAGTAGATTTTCCGAGAAGCTATGCCTTGTGCATCAGTTGTTTGAATCAGAAATAAATACAACAATATTTTAATTTTGCCTTCAGCATTAAGATAATTTAACAACTCATATTATATATTACACCGAATCGATTTGGCAAGTATAATTTTTAATTAGTATTTTTGACAAATCAGTAAATATAAAATAATTTGTTTTTTCACCAATTGTACATAAAATTATAGTGACTTAAACCTACAGTGTGTTTATCAAACATTTTGTAATTGTCAACGCCTCAACGGCACTACCGAATTGATCCTTAGACAAAAGTAACCTAATTTTTCCAGGGAAAAAAAAAATAATAATAACTTGAAATAGAAGTTGATTAAAAAAATCCTGAGCGGTTTTAGCCCATTGAAAATTGGAAGATAAAAATAGATCAGGGGAATGTGAAAATAAATACACATTCACCCAATAAATAAATGACATTATAAGGCCCTATTTAATATTGTAATTCTATTTATGATAATATGATGAAATTTTTAAATATTTCATTAATGAAAAATTGTGAATAAGTTATCTTAAATTGTTTTAAAAACTGAATTTTGTAAATTTTAAAATTTTTATTTTTCACTTACCATAAAAAAATTAAAAAAGTGTATCAAAATTATTTTATAAACATAGATATAAAATTATATATCACTGTTTAATGTTTATTAATTACATGTTTTTTCATCATGTTGATGGTGTTTTCAGGTCCTATGTTATTTAAAGAACACAGCGGGGTAAAAAGGGTAATTCCCTTCTTGATCGAAGATCATTAATGCCGACCCGACCACATGAGTGTTATAAAGCCAACAGGTAGAGACCGGACACCTGATGATAGGTGACCGACCACTTTGGTTCGGATAACCGAGCATTATCAGATCGGTAGCAGCATTCTCAGCTCAAATGACCATCATGACCGACCTCATGAAGACCGAGCATATGGCGAGACGTGCTCCAAAAGATAAGACATCCTATTTTTTCGGACAATATAATAAGTCATCCTATTCTCATTGGGAAAGGTTGATAAGTCAGTATCCTAATAGGATATGGGAAGTGAAGGTAGTTTCAAATTAGGAATCCTTATGAAAGAAGGAGATTAATTCGACTAGGAAACCCTTGTAAAAGAATGAGTCTAACTTCTGCACTATTATAAATAGAAGGGTAGAGTGTGCGTAAGAGAATCAGAATCAATATCAAGATCATTCCGATCAGACTTGTAAACACAAGAGATATCAAAGAAGTGTCTCGGCAATAAAAGTATCGTTTGTTTTGTGCCCGTGGACGTAGGTGGGATCTGATCCACCGAACTACGTTAAGTCTCCTTATTGATTGGTGTATTTATCTGTCTTTTGCTAAATTTGTTTTTACTTTCCCCTTAACCGAACAAATTCACTATTGAAGGAGGATTGTCTCGGGAGTAATATTCTTATATTGCCCTGAGACCAAAATCAGCCGTCAACACATCATATTTTATTAATTGCAATATCCGTAAAAGTGAGCAGAAACATAAACGTATTCCTATGCGAGTCGACTAGGTCGTTACTCGTTAGGCCCGTTTATAACTAATTCGTAACGTGTCTTTTGGTTGGACTTGGGTCCAACTATATTAGTTTTAATAAATTTCACACTACCCCCTAATATTTTGAAAATATTCACCCTACCGCTACTATTCTTAAAATCATCAACATGACCCCAGATCATTAGAATCTCTCGTCATTTGTCAATCTTTACCGTTGACCACATTTAATCTGGTAAATTGTAAATTTTGCCCCATATCAATCTAGATTTGGATGGTTCTAGTGAATATACTAGAGATTTCATTGAGATGAAATTAGTATATTTGATGCTAAATTATCTCTCTTAACAGATGAGAACGCGAATGTTAATAAAACTTAATTTTTTTTTTCCCGCAAGTTAGAGTTTATTAATTTTTTTTTTTGAAGATTTATGATTTAATAACATGATAAGACTACAAACTTTCAAATAGCTAGGGAAGTTTAAAAATAGAAGTGAATGTCTAATCTCAAGGGTTGTCTCAATGATAAATGCATTGAGATTAAATGATTTGGGATACAGGTCCCGGGACTTAGTTGAGAACGTGTATGTTAAGTAAACCTAAATTTTTTTCCACAAGTTAGAGTTTTTTTTTTAAAAGATTTATGATTTAAAGACATAATAAGACTACAAACTTTAAAATAGCTAGGGAAGCTTAAAAATAGAAGTGAATATCCTTAAATTATCTCTCTTAAATTTAACAGATGAGAACGTGTATATTAAGAAAACCTAATTTTTTTCTTCCGAAATTAGAGTTTTTTTTTTTTATTATTAAAGATTTATGATTTAATGACATGATAAGGCTACTAATTTTCAAATAGCTAGGGAAATTTTAAAAATAGAAGTGAATGTCTCTAATCCTAAGAGGTTACCTCAATAGTAAAGGTTTTGAGATTAAATAATTTAGGGTACATATCCCGAGACTTAATTAAAATGCGCGTAAGTTAACCCGTACACCTCAGTTAAAAAAAAATAACAACACAAGTTGTTGATATTTTTTCTTCCAACTAAAATGTGCTTCATCTCAGTCACCCACAAAATATTTTTTTATATGGGAATGGTAGTGAAAGTCTACTCCCTTATTCATAATCCACCAATAAATTAATTTTCAACTATAAATAGTAAATACATTTATATAATTAAAGATTTAAAAGTCTCCATTACGTTTAAACTTAATCTCTTAAATGCAACTTGCAAAAATGGTGCACGGTTTCTACATGTATAAAAAACTCCAACTTGCAATAAGGTTTATACATTCCCTTCCACCAATTAAAGGGAATCGATTTTTCAAGTTTCTAGTCAATTTCAAATGTTTTTTTCCTAGTCATCTCTTTTTTCAAGAAAGGTTAACAAAAGGTTTAATATATTATCTCGCGTGATTGAGTGGTGTAGGGTTCAGGATCTCACTTCAGGGAATGTGTTTCTTATAAGAGACTAAGACAATCAGGGGTTTTACCTACTTTAGCCCGGAATGACGACGAAATTTCCAATGATTACCAAAAAAAAAAAAAAAAAAAAAGGGCTTAATATCAATTGCCCCTTGTATTCTCATATCATATATATGAACAAAAAAATAAATGTATTCTCCTCTCCTCCATTATTTTTCATTCTCCTTCTCCTTCATATGCAATCAAAGCCTTGAACATAGCTAATAATGGCAGCAATTGCACCCATAAACCCTAACCAGCAATCCCCCTCATCAAATAATATTCAGACACATGATGAACTCACCATGCTTGAACCCATCATCAAAACCTACCACACATTCTCCCCATCTCCAAACACATGCACATCCATCATCAAACAAAAGATCAAGACTCCTCTAAGCTTCATATGGCCTTTTGTTCGCGATTTCGGTAACCCTAACAAGTACAAGAACTTCATCAAAAGCTGTACAATGAAAGTAGGCGCCGGAGAAGTTGGTAGTGTAAGAGATGTTAAGGTCATTTCAGGGCTTCCAGCTTCAACAAGTACGGAAATATTGGAGATATTAGATGATGAGAAGCATGTTCTAAGCTTTAAAGTTGTTGGGGGAGATCACAGGCTACAAAATTATCGCTCAGTCACATCGGTTAATGAGTTTATTAAGGAGGAAGGTGAAGTTTATTGTGTTGTTTTGGAGTCTTATGTTGTGGATATACCTGAGGGAAATTCTGAAGAGGACACCAAGTTGTTTGCGGATACTGTTGTCAAATTGAATCTTGCAAAGCTTGCAGATTTAGCAATGGCTTCTTTTTAAGGTACAAAGGAAAGTTTGTTGAATGATGACCATGATGAACAATGATGATTATGGAGTGAGTTAGCTTTTGTGCTCTTGGTATGTTAACTGTTTACAAATTGACCACTGTATATTATTAATTTTTTTTTTTTTTTTTTTAGATTATAGTACCGTATATGTATTATAAGGGTGTTACTCAGGGCTCGAATCAGAGACCTTGTTTCAACTGTTGGGCCGCGTCCCTTGGGGACCACTGAATATTTTCTTGTGTTATATAAATGTATATATGTTATACGTACATATCAATGTATATAAATTATAATACCGTATGCATTAATCTCTATTGAGCAAGCTTATGAGATGATCCATAGTTATGGCATGTGCGGTTCTTTTTTTTCACTTTTGTAAGATCTTGTTTTTATAGATTTAGGCATATTTAATTAAATATTAAATTTGGCCCATAAGGGATTTGTCTAAGTGGGTTTCAAGCAATTTTTTTTTTGACTGGCAACCTCAATTTGAATCTTGGGAGATAGAAAAAAAAATTGATTGGACTTTATCCACAAAAAAAAAAAATAAAATAAAAAAAAAAAAAAAAAAAAAAAATAAAATAAAAATTTGACTAAATTTATAAAACTGGATTTTAAAAATAGCATCAGAGAGTCATTCTTAGAATTTAGATATATTTTTGGAGATGCAGAGAGGAAAATGATACACTTTCACGCCTCCATTACTAGATGGGAGAAATTATTCTGATTGGAAAACTATGATGAGAATTATAACTTCAAAACTCTCAACATTATCTTTAATGGAGTTTCATAAATCAGCAGAGGTTGATATATATATGTGAAACTGCAAAAGCTTTTTGGGAAACATTTTGAAAAATATTCATCATGAAGTTCGGTGAAATGTTCTAACTTCTAAACTTCAAAAGCTTACATATGAATTACAGACTTAAATCTAAACACATACATATTGTCAATGAATCTTTTGTTCTTGGTGAGAAAATTTCAAGAGAAGAAAAGGGTAATTGTATGAATTTAATTAATTTAATTTTGATGAAAATTTAACTAAACTTGTTGACATTACCCACGGAACAACCAAAACGCCGATCTGGAGAGAAAAATATCGCATATTGGTTGAGATGAATTTGAGCAACTCTATACTCTTAAATTAGTTTTTAAGTAGAGTACCCATAAATTTCAACAAAACTAAAACATATTTAAGAGGATATATGACATTCAAATGAATCATTGTACAAAAACAATTTACGTTTTGAAAATTTAACAGAAGTGTATACAAAACAATTTACGTTTTGAGCAACTCTATACTGTCAGTTTTGCTTATTCTGAGAAGTAGAAATTGAACATAGAACTTGAAAATTTGAATGATTGTATTTTTTACGATCACAGTGTTATAAAATAATGCATCCAATGTATGCTTTGGTGACAAATAATTTATGATTTAGTTGTCAGGTTCTGAGTTTGAATTCATAAAATATATTTTTTATAAGAATCTGGGACAATCAAAATTTTATAATTCGGAGGCAGATGATTTGACAATCTATTTAACTACCGACAACTCCATTTTGTATTTATTTTACTTTCAAAATTTACGTACACTGATAAAGATGATGTAGATTAAGCCCTGAGGAGAAAAAGAAAATGACCTGATCACGAGGAGCTTCAATAATGGAAAAGAAGGGATATTGTACTAATTGTATCTTCTTGTCACAGCAATGAGAGAGATAAATATATTTCACTCCTTTATTAATTATTAATTATAAGTGATCAATAGTTCTCCGGGGAATGCTTCCACATTTTTGTAAAATGATCATTTTAGCTAGTTTTTAGTGATACATATTAGGGTTAAGTTGCAATTTTTTTTAATCGTTTGTAACTATATTTTCTAAAACGCAAACGTTCCTCACTAGAAATTAATGACTAATTAAGTGGACAACTATGAGAAAATATCAAAAATTTTAGGGATCGAAATACTCCAAATAATTAATAAAAATTAGTTGAGGCAAAGTAAATTTGTGGGAGTAGGTTTTACGCTCGATTCTTTACAGTGGCATAAGTGATTAATATATTCATATAATTATTAATCTTCAAGCATGATATTATCAACATAAGGGCCTTATTCTCACCCCCTTTAGGATTTAATCAATGGTGATCTATCAAACGAAAATTAATCTCTATGTAAGCGATATAGACGTTTAGATTATTATTATTTTTTAAATGAAATATAATATAATATAAAAAAGTAATTTATACCATCCTATAAAATAAAAAACAAAAAAACAAAACAAAATAATAAATACGTGAGAATTTGAACATATGAACTTCCATTATCCGATGACGTAACTAATGCAAGTGCTTGATCTCATTATTTTGTAAACAAATATATGATCCCACCCAACTAGTTAGATATTATATGTTTTGACAACCCAGAGATTGGACCGACAACTTAACCCCTCACGGTTTTGTCCAGGTGGGGAGCCTCACCCACATGAGTAGTTGTGGAAGTCAATGGTTCAAGTCACAGCCTCCACACATTATTGTGATGTAATAATAAGGAACAATCACTCACGTGGGTAAGACTCTTTACGAGAAGAAAATCGTGAAAGGTCAGGTTGTGGGAGCTTGAACGTATGAATTTTCGTTATAGGATGATAAAATAATGTAAGTGCTTGATCCCATTAATTTGTATACAAATATAAGATCCGTCCCAACTAGTTAACCGTTTTAACGGCCTAGATATTGACCTAACAACCTAACCCCTCATGGTTTTGTCCATGTGGGGAGCTTCATCCTTGTAAGTAGTTGAGAAAGTTCATGGTTCAAGTCACACCCTCCACACATTATTGTGATGTAATAATATGGAACAAACCATTTACGTGGGTGAGACTCCTTATGGGGATAAAATCGTGAAGGATAAGGGGACCAAGTTGCTGATCGAGTACGGTCAGGATCAAATTAAAAGACAAAAATATGAATTTCGAGATGATAAAAGATAAAAATATATAAATATAATTTTTTATGCATTAAAATATGTGTTTTTTATCTTTTAATATATATATATATATAAAGAATCACCAATGGGATCATTGGATTCTGAAACATTGTAGAATTTGGACCTACTAGAATAATAAAGCAGTCAGCTAGGTGTTTTCCTCGACATTATAATTTGTTTGGAAGATTTCATTCAAAGTTTTCAAACATCCTTTTTGTTAAAAGTGGATTAGTTTATAATTTGCATTGGACTTGTTAGGCTGTGATGATTTTCAATCAAGATTTGGAAGAGTATTTTTGCTTAATTAGCCTTTAATTTAATTGTTAAGCGAATCATGTAAATGAAACATTTAATACACACCTTAATATATAATGTTATAAATCCATGTTTAGAACTCCTTTTCAAAAAACGGTTTATAAGAAGCGAAAGCATATCATTATAAAAAAAAATTATCAAATTACCGACTGAATACCGATATATATTACAAAAATCATCGTTAAAAATAGTGATGGAATTTACCAATGGAATTTTTCTGTCACTAAAGGGGATGCCGATTTATAGCGCCATAGAAAATCGATGTATTGCCGACGGAGAATTCTGATGGTAAATTATTATTATTTTTTATTAGTATTATTATTTCATTATTTAATACTATTACTATTACAATCAATATTATATTCGTTATTATATATAATTTATTTTTCTTGATATTATATTTGTGAGTGTATATATATTGCATTATACTATAAGAAACTTCACTTTGCTTGGTAGCAACCAGCCACTCTTAGGGTGCGTTCGGTAGAAAGTATTGTGAGAGAGTATAAGCCAACTTATAAGATAGGGAACAAACGCTAGAGTATAAGTTAGTGTCAAAAAATAAGATCATATTATGAGATTATAATGATGTGAGTTTTAACATTGGCATTAAAGTAGGTGCTTGGCAGTAGGATTGTACGCGGTTCGGTTACGGTTGAAAATTATAACCGAACCGTACGATTTACGGTTCAACCTACGTTTCAGTCTACGGTTCGGTTGGCTGAAATCGCAACCGTAACTCTTTGGAACCGTAATTAATTTTTTTAATAAAATAAAATAATTTAAAATGTATAAAATAATAAAAAATAAAAATTTACTAAACCATACATGGATGATTGATAGAACATTAGAAAATGTTAAATTAATTAATTTATTATTTTGAAAAAAAACTTGTGCTTAATTAAGCTACATACGTATCCTCTTAGGGTGTAGATGAATCAAAGTTCACGTAGTTCTGTTACATTTTATTTTTAATAATTTATCTCATTTATTTTTATTCATCTCATCCGGGGAATGCGATCTGATCGTTGAGCCTTCGGTATAGTTTATGTCTGTGTTATCACACAAATCTTCAAAAGTCTCCAGCAGATTTTCTTATTGATGACGATCCGTCATACACCAATCGTCAAGACACGTTTGAGCTTCTAACATCTTGGTTTTCAACCTTGATCTTCTGTCTTCAAGCGTACTAAAATCCTGCTCAACAGATACAGTTGAGATCGGTGCCGCTAATACCTCCCTTGCAATCACAGACATGACTAGAAACAATCCTTGATGTTTTTGCCACCAATCAAGGGTAAGAAGCTGCTAAACTACAAAAGCATGTTGAGGAAACTCGAAATTTATCGTTAGATATACATTAATTTCTGAATTAGTAGTGTTGGTACTGATGGACTTAGATTTTTTACTCCACTGCATTAACAAACTTCTACCAGCATGAAGCTTAGATTGTTCAGTTGGTGCATTCATAAGTTTTATGGTATCATCTATTTGAATATTATATCTACTTATATAATCATTGTATAACTCAATTAAAGTTATCATAATAGTATCAACAATTGAAGAAACAATCACATAACTATGACCTAATAAAGTATAATGATTTTGTAAAATATTTTCCAAATCTTATATTTTAAACCTTGGATCCGAAAAAACAACAACATGATAAAGTAAATAGTAGTTTCTCTGTAATAATTAATCCATTTTCGACTCCTTGAGGAAACAAATTCTGTTATTGCGAAAGTAGGATCATCAAAGTCAGCATTGTTATGATCATCAAGTCATCGTTGTTAGGATCAGATAATGCCCCAACAATATCAAGATTTGTACACCACTTAAAATATCTATAGTATCATTAAAAAACTTTTAAAATTTCTACAATTTTTAATAAACTTCCCCAATGACTGAAATATAAAACTAATCATATTGATAGTGAGCAATAAATGAACATAATAAATATTATATGCAAAACTTTCATTAAGTAAAAAATAAGTAGAATTTCATGTTGGGATGTATGCTCTAGAGCTACATGTGATGTAAACGGTTTTATGTGTTTTGAAATAAAACGATGCATTATTCATTTATCAAATTTTTATTTATTTTTCGCATATTATATATCTTCGTAAATACCGTAGATTACTTATGTACCTTCAGACTTAGTGTATGAGTGTCATACACCAGAAAATTTAAGTCTGAAGTTAGTAATCTTAAATAGTCCATAGAGAGCAAACAAAACGGGTACTTTGTTTGTGGTTTATCTATAGCTGCGGTCCATTCTATATTTGTATGGCGATCTTAATCCGGATCGTCCATGTAGAGACATGAGAATGGAGGCACCTTGTATGATGCGATCATATAGGACTGGACCCAGATAGAAATGACATTCTTATAATATCTGTTAAGCAAAGAAAGTCATTTCAATCTACTTGATGGTCATAAATGGATTGATCTTAATCCTGAGTGTACTACGAACTCCTGCATGGCAGGCTGTGTCCTTTGATTTACAAAGGTGAGATTGGTGTAGCAGTCCCGACCAATAGCTACGTACTTTGGGGGCACAGTTTTTTTTGTAGTTGGGAACGTTTTACATAGACATGGAGTTCACTCCTTCTTGCGAGAAGTAGATGAGTATCTTTCTTAAGGGTGATCGATACTTGAACGATATTGAGCGCTCAAGTCTTTCTATTACGAACAGAAAGATTAATATTCATAATAGTTATGAATAAATCGTTCATTATAGAATCAATGGTACTTAAGGTAAAAATAATTAGAGGGGTATAACGGACATTATGACCCGACTCTAATTACAAGATACTCGTGAAGGATCAATTCGTATGTAATGACTATATCGATGGACAACAACTTAGTTCGACTTAATATTTCATCTGCGACAACGAGAGAGCAACTTCGGGTTTTTAGTGGAATAACCCGGAGTTAATAATTCAGAATATCTAATTTAGAGCTTAATTAATATTTCGAGATTATTGGAGCTCGGAACCGTTGATCCATTTGGTCCCCGTGCTAGCTCGATTTATTATAGCGGATTTAATATAATTGGATAGTCTAATTATATATCACAAAAGAATAAATATTATTAATATGATTGATAATATTAATTATGTCACACTTGAAACTATACATTAAAAGTTAATGTATTGTATTAATAATTATATGATAATTATTAAATATAAAATATTGAATTATATATATGATATAATTTAATAAGGTTAAGATTGTAATTTCTATATTATGGTTTTGGAAAACCCTTGATTTAATTTTGGAAGTAATGACTTTCAAAATATTAATCATACATTTAATTTGTAACATATATTGACTTTATGGAAAGTAAATAATATTGTTACAAAATTAATGAAGAAATAAAGGGCATGGCCGAATTCCTTGATGTATAAGGAATATGATTTGTTTATTTTGGAAACAAAATTTAATCAAAAATCCTAGCCTTGGCCGAATTCCTTGGTGTATAAGGAATATGATTTGTTTATTTTGGAAACAAAATTTAATCCAAAAATCCTAGCCTTGGTCGAATTCTACCTTAGGGAGGGAATTGGTTGTTTTGTTTGAGTGAAACAAAATTGACCTAAGTATAAAAGGAAAACTTGATTTTCTTTTGAGTAGTGCTCTCATTCCAAACCCTAGCCACCTTCTTCTTCTTCACAACTCTCTCAAAAGTTGAGAAACAATTTTGAAGAACAAGAATAAGAAAAATATTATTAGTGTGTGATTTAATCTCTAAAAAGTTTAGGGATGTGTGTGGTCCACTGTTGTCTACTTTCGTAACGAGATATAGCTCGGAAGATCTTGTGGCGTTGAACAAAACATATTATTCTTTTCATCTCCATCTCACGGCATTGGGACAATTTTACTGCCCATTGTCGTGAATCACTTGGTTGATTCGGGACTCAATTTGTTTCATTTTAATTCGGGTTTTGGGAAACACCTTGGGGATTTTGGGGGCTGAGTTAGATTTTTTGAGTGGAAAAATCAGACCTAAAACGCTACAGCAGGTCACGCAAATCAGGGGTTGGTTTGGGTGCAGTTCGCGTTGTGTAACGTGTGTAAAACAGTCCAATAATTCACTGCAGTTCGGGGACTGTTCGGGGACTGTTTCACGCGCATTTCGGGGCTGAGATCTTCTCCGAAACAGAAGCAAAAATTCAATATAAGTGCTGGTTCCATTGGGCTTTAAGGAAGGGAAGACAAAAAAAAATTTCAAGGTCGATCTGTGTGCATAATCGCTTCCGCTGCGCGAGGAAAGTGTTTCCTACAATTGGCATCAAGAGCGAGGTTGAAAAGTGTTATTAACCCTTCACCTTTTCAATTAAAGTTTCTGTTTTTAATAGATTTATATGAGTTATATAAATATGATATGCATGTTTAGATGAGTGGGTACATTGTGATATTCATATGATGAATGGTTTTATTATTTCATGTGATGAATGGATTTTGCATTGGTCGTAAATTTTTCCTGCTCTTATTTTTATAGTTGGTTTTGTTTTTGGGATGTAAGGCCATAAGGCCATTGTAATTTGGAGCACCGAAGTCGCAAAGGGAGCCAACACCACTTTGAAGCGGGATTTGAAGACCAAGGAATGCCTTGGTGAATCTTTTGTACTAATTAGATTAGTATAGGAAAAATAAGAGCCCGGTCAATGTAAAATATTTTTTATGTTATATGTATGTTTATTTCGAATTGTTTGAATAACATGTCATATACCTTAGGGTGCCCACTCATGCATTTTACTTGCCATAACATGTCATAGATGCATTATCATTATAGACATAAAATTATGATTTTATGAAATTTAAAATGTTTAATTTGAAAATGATATGCATGAAAATCAATTAATTAGATTAATTGGATTTATGGTTTAAAATTTGAATTCTAAAATATTGGGCTTATTAGTGCATAATAAACTTCATTGGTATATAGGATGGAAACCCAGATATAAATTCCATAGCCGATTCCGAATGACAGTAATATGGTCTGCACTCGGGATACAATTCCACGTACCATTGGATTTTATAACGCACTAAAATTTATTAAAATGTTTAATAAAATTTTGACATTTTAGAATTCCATAATTTTTAGACTTAAGAGTGTATAGTATTTTAAGAGTTAAAAATATAAGAGCTCACTTATACCACTCTAATTAAATTAGTTTAATGGAGTATAACTGTTAGTAGAGACTAATGATATATTAGTGACACATTTTAATAGTTAAAATTGATTAGCTCACTTATGACATACTAGTGTAAATAATAATTATGTTTTAGCCGCCATAAGTTTATCCACACTAGTTAAAATACAATATTAGATATTTTAGATAGAAACCTTTTTTTTTTTAAATAGTGAGTGGGAGAGGGATATACGACAGTATATCCCACGATCTCCGTTGTTAGTCCAAAAACGTGAGATTCAAAAGGCGCCTCGAGACGGCTTTATTTTCGTTCCCCTACAGATGGTGTCCATTTTGGGTCAATATCAGGTTTGGGTTCCGAGAGGATAGGGATTCTAGATGTATCTTGTGAACTAACCTACCCTACGGCGACACTTCACTCGTTAAGTCAAAGAATCCCGAAACGGCGTTACACTCACAAAGGAGTAATTAACTGTTAATGAAATTCCTTGATCAAATAAAACAGTAGTTGTTTAATAAGAATAAGAGTTATTCCCGCATATATTAAATTGACTGAGATTGTCTCGATCTATCATGCAAGTACTTGACCTACCCTACGGCGGCACTTACTTGTGGGATGATAGATTTCCGTGGCATAGTAATTCTCTTAGGTTTCTAATTCATTATTCATGGTTCATGCATCATGTTTAATTTTATGCCAAAATTATTTGATGATTTTAATATGCGATGAATGAATGTTAAATGCATATTTATTTTATTTTTCAGCCATGGTTTCTCCAATTATTTACATACTCTCAAACGATAAATTAACCGGGGAAAAACTATGTTAAGTGGAAAAGTAACATGAACGCTATCCTGGTCTGTGAAGATCTAAAGTTTGTCCTGACGGAGGAACGTCCTCCCGAGCCGGCCAGAAATGCTGGCCAAGCTGTGCGCGATACCTACCAGAAATGGGTCGCAGCAAATGAGAAAGCCCGCTGCTACTTGCTAGCAGAGATGTCTGAGGTTCTTACTGCAAAGCATGAACCTATGGCTCTAGCATCTCAGATGATGGAGTCGTTGCATGGCATGTTTGGGCAGCCTTCAGAGCGTCAACGCCATGAGGCCATGGTCTCAGCGATGACTGCTAGGATGAAGGATGGGACATCAGTCCGAGAGCACGTCTTAAGGATGATGACTTATCTCAACACTGCTGAAACCCATGGAGCTCGTATTGACGAGCGTAGCCAGGTGACCATGATTATGGAAACTCTTCCGAAGAGTTTCCTGCAGTTTAAAAGCAACTATGTTATGAACAAATTGTCTTTTACTTTGACCCAACTGCTTAATGAGCTCACCCATTATAGTTCATGCTTGTGGATCCTCGTAAGTCCAGTGCAGAGGCAAATGTTGCCAAGTCTTCTAAATCTGCAAAGAAGAAAAGCACTGGAAAGGCTAAGGGAAAGCCCATGAAAAAGAAGAACAAGAAAGGCTCCAAGGATGCCAAGCCCAAAGGAAAATGTTTCCACTGCAACAAGAATGGGCATTGGAAAAGGAACTGTCCTAAATACCTTGCTGAGCTGAAGGAGAAAAAGGAAACATGTAAATATGATTTACTCGTTATTGAATCTCTATTAGTGGAGGATGATAAATCCGATTGGATTGTTGATTCTGGAGCCACTAACCATGTTTGTTCTCTTTGCAACTACTTGATTCATGGATGGACCTTGCTGAAGGTGATTACACCATGAGGGTCGGGACATGGGATGTCGTTTCAGCAAGAGCAGTGGGAGTTTCCAGTTTAAATTTTATTAATAATAGTTATTTAAATTTGAACAATGTGTTATTCATTCCTGGTTTTCGCAGGAATCTGATATTTGTTTCTAGACTTTTGGATGATGGTTATTCAATTTCTTTTAATAGCAATTTGGTTATTATTGGTAGAAATGGATTAACTATATGCATAGGAAACTCAGAAAATAACTTGTATGTGTTAAGACCGTTAACACATAGGTCACTGCTCAACACTGAAATGTTTAAGGTTGAAAAACCTAAAACAAAACGGCCAAAGATTTCTCACGATGACACATATATATGGCATCTTAGACTTGGTCACATCAACATTGACCGGATAAATAGATTGATAAAGAACGAAGCCTTAAACCAGTTAAAGCTTGGGACTTTACCAGTTTGTGAATCCTGTTTAGAAGGAAAAATGACCAAGAGACCTTTTTACTGGTAAAGGTATAAGAGCCAGTCAACCACTAGAGCTAATACATTTGGACGTTTGCGGACCGATGAATGTAAAAGCCCGAGGTTGTTATGAATACTTCGTCACATTCATTGACGATTATTCAAGGTATGGGTATGTCTACCTAATGCATCACAAATCAGATACCTTAGAAAATTTCAAGGAGTATCGTGCTGAGGTTGAGAACCAATTAGGTAAGACAATCAAAACTCTACGATCAGATCGTGGAGGGGAATACTTCGACAGAGATTTTGAGGAATTCTTAGTTAAGCATGGAATAGTATCCCAGCTGACAGCACCTGGAACACCACAACAAAATGGTGTTGCAGAAAGGAGAAATCGAACCCTACTAGACATGATGAGATCTATGTTTAGTTATAGCTCACTACCTAGTTCATTCTGGTTATATGCACTGCAAACCGCAATTAGAGTTGTGGAATGGTCGTAAAACTAGTTTACGACATTTCTGTATATGGGGGTGTCCATCACATGTGCTGAAGAATAAGACTACAAAGTTGGAGCCACGTTCTCAGGTGTGCCTATTTGTAGGCTACCCTAAGGAGACTAGGGGTGGATTCTTCTACAGTCCTGATGATAACAAAGTATTTGTATCGAAAAATGCTATGTTTCTAGAGGAGGACTATATGAGGGAGTTCAAGCCTCGTAGTAAAATATTACTCGAGGAGTTACTTACTGGTTCGACCAGCACGCCATCGTCAATGAAAGTTGACAAATACATAGCACCTTCGACATCTGATAGTCAGATGCTACCCAGTCAGAATGATCTACCACCTAGATGCAGTGGGAGGGTTGTACGACAACCTGATCGCTACCTAGGGGTTGGAGAGGCACAAGTTGTCGCCTTCAGCGATGCATAGATGATCCATTGACCTATAGTAGTGCAATGGATGATCTTGACAAAAAGGAATGGCTCAAAGCCATGAACCTAGAGATGGAGTCCATGTACTCCAACTCGGTCTGGGAACTTGTAGACCAACCTGATGGGGGTGAAACCCATGAAAAGTACCTACAAGCAAAAGCGACAAACAATCTCTATACCCAATAGGGGGGTGAATTGGGTTATCGCTACAAATGCGGAATTATAAAATCTTTGCCGATTTTAGCTCTTATTACCAAATGGGAGTTTTAGGCCAAGTTTCTCTATTCCAATAAATAGCCTATATGCAAGTTTTCTATTCAATAATATAAATATAAATAAACTTGCAAATGGATAAAAGAGTAGGGAAAGAGAAATACGACACCGCGATATATAGTGGTTCGGCAAACCGTGCCTACGTCCACTCCCTCAAGCCTCGCTTGAAGATTTCCACTAGAATCGAGTTTTCCTTGGTTCACTCGTAACCAAGAGTTTTCCGCAAAGGCGCACTCCGAACCTTTTACACTTTTGAGTTTTGTTCGTAGGCTTACTCACAAACCTTTACAATTTGAGTTTTGTTTGTAGGCTCACTCACAAACCTTTACAATTTACCCAAATAATGGGATTTCACAAATCACAAGTGTTTTTGATAAAGAAGAATTAAAACACACTTGGGCACTCACAAATAATGAGAAGATTGTGTGAGAGCAAACCCAAGTGTTCTAAGCTCACTACAAAGTGTATGGAAAGTGTAGTGTGTGAGCTAGAGAGTGTTTAAGAATATGAAGATTTTAAGACACTCTTGTTTTTGCTTTCTCAAAAATGATATGAAGGTGCTCGTTCTTAGCAAAAACCAATTTGGGACTCATTTATAGAAAATAAAAATTGTCCCTGCAGTTCAACACTGAGACCGGTATGGAGACCGGTATGGCACCGGCATGCCGGTCTCAACGGATATATTACCGTTAAGAAACTAGCAGTTAGACCGGCGAGCAAACCGGTATGGAGACCGGCGAGGAGCTCCCTGGTTCCAGAGAGCATGATTTTCTCAGCCAAAACCGGCATGAAGACCGGCGAGAAAACCGACATGGAGCTCCCTGGTTTCAGCTCCCTGGTTTCAGTAACTGCACATTAAAGGCTAGACCGGTATGGAAACCGGTATGGGGACCGGTTTGGAGCTCCCTGGTTTCAGTTCTGATGACCAGTCAAGACTGACGACACTTGGTATTTTGACCATAACTTTCTCTAGAAAATTCCAAATCATGATCCGTAAATTTATAAATAAACTAGACACATAGATCTAGCATTTGTAAAAAATTCAGCTCCAAAAAACATTAAGATGAATTTTAGGAATTTTCTAATGTGACATGTATGCAGAAAACGTACATCTGAACATGTTGTAGTAAAATGGCTCTAGAAAAAGTTCTATACATCGGAATTGTGTTCCGTTTGAACCGTAGCAAACTAGAGACACATATCTATCTATCGGTATATCATTTGAAGTTTAATTCAACCGTTTTCTAGTTTTTAGAAGATCATTTACCGATGCACTTGTGCATTAAGTTCATTTTGGTGCAAATAAAATGCAAATGATTCTTTTAGCATTCTAAGCCATTTTAAATGAAAGTGATGCAAAATATATGATTCCTAAGAGCTTTAGATCACTTGAGTAAACTCACTTACAATTAGAGCACTAAGCTAAGACTTCACATGATTTATTCAATTATGCGCAAGTCTTCACATTCTCGCTCTTCACCACATATGCTTCGACACTTTTTGTATTGCTTCGTGTTTGCACGTCGAAGTCTTCTTTCTCGCGTTGCATCATCAAAACCAATTACAATCGATTATGCGACCAAGTCGCCAACAACCCATAGGTTGCAAGTGGATCTACAAGAGGAATAGAGGATCATATGGGAAGGTACAGACCTTCAAGGCTAGACTAGTGGCCAAGGGTTATACCCAGAAAGAGGGAGTTGACTATGAGGAAACTTTCTCGCTAGTAGCTATGCTTAAATCCATCCGCACTCTTCTATCCATTGCTGCATATTATGACTATGAAATTTGGCAAATGGATGTCAAGACTGCATTCTTGAATGGCAATCTTGATGAAAGTATCTATATGATACAACCAGACGGGTTATCGCCCAAGGTCAAGAGCAAAAGGTTTACAAACTGCAAAGGTCCATTTATGGACTCAAGCAGGCATCTCGATCTTGGAATATAAGATTTGACTCAACAATCAAGTCTTATAATTTTGAGCAGAATGTTGATGAGCCTTGTGTATACAAGCGCGTCATTGACAGGAATGTGGTTTTTCTTATTTTATACGTTGATGATATTTTACTAATTGGGAATGATGTAAGGATATTATCAGACGTGAAAAACTGGCTAGTTGACCAATTCCAAATGAAAGATTTGGGAGAGGCCAGTTATGTTCTTGGGATCCAGATACTTCGGGATCGCAAGAAACGACTGTTAGATATGTCTCTGGCATCCTATATCGATAAGATCCTTGTGCGATTTGGGATGCAGAATTCCAAGAAAGGCAATCTGCCTTATCGGCATGGAATTTATTTTTCGAAGGAACGGTCTCCTAAGACACATCAGGATGTTGAGGAAATGAGACATATCCCATACGCCTTAGCAGTTGGTAGTCTCATGTATTCCATGTTATGCACGAGACCGGACATCTGTTTTGCAGTGGGAGTAGTCAGTAGGTTTCAGTCAAACCCAGGATTGATCACTGGGTGGCTGTGAAACACATTCTCAAGTATCTTAAGAACGAGAGATTATATGCTTGTATATTCCGGTGAGGATATGATCCTTAGGGGATATACAGACTCTGATTTTCAGACAGATGTTGATTCCAGGAAATCTACATCTGGATCAGTGTTCACCCTAGGTGGTGGGGCTATTGTATGGCGGAGTATAAAGCAATCTTGTATTGCTGACTCCACCATGGAGGCTGAATATGTAGCGGCTTGTGAAGCGGCTAAGGAAGTAGTCTGGCTCCGTAAATTCTTGGGAGATCTGGAAGTTGTTCCAGATATGGATAGACCATTCACCCTCTATTGCGATAATAGTGGAGCAGTGGCAAACTCCAAAGAACCAAGAAGCCACAAGAGATGAAAGCATATAGAGAGGAAATATCATCTCATCAGTGAGATAGTGCAGAGAGGAGACGTTACCGTCACAAAGATTGCATCCGCAGAGAACCTTGCGATCCGTTTACAAAGACCTTACCGGTTAAAGTTTTTGAAGTTCACATAGATGGTCTAGGATTACGTGA
>SKCR01010512.1:0-22315 GCA_019454045.1 Zanthoxylum bungeanum | reverse complement strand
CAAACGCAGATGACCCTTGTGTATACAAGAAGGTTAGTGGGAGAGCACTACTTTTATTGTCCTTTATGTCGACGACGTATTGCTTATAGGCAATGACATTCCCATGCTAACGTCGGTGAAAGCTTGGCTTTCATTAAATTCTCCATGAAAGATCTGGGAGAAGCAGCCTTTATTCTTGGAATAAAGATCTACCGGGATAGATCTAGATAGCTGCTTGGACTCTCCCAGAGTACATACATTGATAAAGTGTTGAAGCGATTCAACATGGAACAATCCAAGAGGGGATTGGTTCCGATGGTACGTGGTACCTCTCTGTCTAAGGACATGTGTCCTAAGACTCAGGAAGAGAGAGACACACATGAGTCGGATACCGTTCGCCTCGGCAGTCGGATCGATCATGTATGCCATGATATGTACACGACCTGATGTCTCATATGCTTTGAGCATGTGCAGTCTCTATTAGGCCGATCCAGGTGAAGGTCACTGGATAGCAGTTAAGAATATCCTTAAGTATCTTAAACGAACTAAGGATGCTTTCTTAATTTATGGAGGAGGAAAACTTGCGGTATCTGGGTATACCGATGCAAGTTTCCAAACCGACAAGGATGACTACAAGTCGCAATCCGGGTACATTTTTTGTTTGAATAACGGAGCAGTGAGCTGGAAATCTTCCAAGCAAGATACTGTTGCCGATTCAACAACAGAAGCGGAGTACATCGCAGCATCTGAAGCAGCAAAGGAGGCAGTTTGGATCCGAAAGTTCCTAATCGGATTAGGAGTAGTTCCGTTAGCAGCTGAGCCCGTTCCATTGTATTGTGACAATAACGGGGCTATAGCACAGGCTAAGGAACCAAGGTCTCATCAACGGTCCAAGCATGTTCTTCGACGTTACCATCTGATTCGGGATATTATACATCGTGGCGATGTAAAAGTCGAGAAGGTCACATCAGATGACAACATTGCAGATCCGCTGACGAAGGCTGTTCTTCAGCAAGTTTTTGAACGACACATACATAGTTCGGGTATTAGATGCTTGAGTGACTGGCTATAGGCCAAGTGGGAGATTGTTAGACATTATGTCCCATAGCGTCACTGTTTGTAAATGATATTGTATTATTGTACAAAATTAACTATGTGATAATGAAATTGCCTTTTTCCGTTTTGTAATATTATTTACTTGATATATAAATGGCGAAAGTCCATATGATTAATACCGGATTGAGATGATATGAGACAGTATCAATCCATAAAGGTTTAATCATTAAATATCCCTAGTCGGAGTATTATCGAGATCGGACATCGATAATGCGGAATAGACTAGTATTGCGCTTGTGCACGTTGTGAGGGCACAACGGCATAGTTCTCATATATTTAAGTATTGGATACTTATGCAAGTGCGATAGGAGGTTGTGTTTTACCGATGGTACGGAAAACAGCTTCGCTCTGGATAGACCCCGCGGAATCCCATTGGTAGTAGTATGTTGCGTGTCTATGGGAGGCCGCATCAGGGTAGGTGTATATGGTCTTAACCTGAGACTTACATCGCTAGTACTTGCGACAATCGGTAAACTTTGGTTTCGGTGGTTGGGGACCTTAACCGGTTCTGTGTACACCTCTTCTGGGTTTATCGAGAATCGTAGTGTACTGGATGTGATGTCGAGATGGAAGTATCACTTCAGACATATGGAGGTGATGATCACGCAGGACACAGAACTAGTGCTCTATAAAAGGTTGCAACCGTCGGGACAATATGACCAGGTCAGGATTGTCCGATTTAAAGAGACTAGTTGCTTGATGTCCGATATATGTTTCGTACGGGGCAAACACATTTCCAGCCCCAGGCCTAACATGTGATCGTCCGATACTGGATCGATGTACGCAATACTACGGTATACTACGCTTGATATAGATCTATATTCCAGTAAGAATATTTCTGGAGAATTGGGTAGGCATGGCGCTTTGCTAGAAGCCAACCTTGTCTTGTGAATCGGTAAGAACGTAGTACGAGGTACGTACGTGTTCGGATTATCCGACGACCGTATTTACTGCCAACATATCCGGAGATCTCTTGGGTCGCTTCCTGAAGATTCACCTATGATATTTGATTCGGACTTAATTAATCTTGGATTAATTGCGGAGAAACTTTATCTTGGATAAGTGCCTTATTTAGAGAGAGAACGATTAATTTAGAATTAATCGATAAAATTATTATATTCGATATAATAATCGAAATTCGATTTCGACGCGAAATTAAAATTAGATTTTAATTCGGGCAAACGAGTTAATTTAGAATTAATTCGTTAGCGACGTAAATAATAATTTCGCTAGGCGCAATTATTTATTTAAATTCGATTTAATTAACGTCGCGACGTAAGTTCGGTATTTCGGAAATATCGAACCCGAACGCGTGAGTGCACGTGAGCCCACTTTCATTTGGAAACGTGTGGGGCCCACATGACACATGTCATTATATGCATTATTTAATTGTTAACATTGCATGGTGATAGTGTACAATACACTCAATGGTTTTGCATGGAGTTTGAGTGTTTGACACTCTAAGCCATTGCATGATTTGTGTCATAAGTTTATTATTAATTTAATAAATATTATGGCATAAATATAAATTGATTTTTGTAAAAGGATCAAGACAACTCTCCTCTCTCTCTCACAATGCCGTGACTTCCATTAGGGCAAAGAAGATTTGATTTTCTTTTCTCCATTTGCTAGCACATTGAAGGATCAAAGGAGGTGATAGGGAAACCATCAAAGAGCTTGGAATACACAAAGCTTGGAGCTTCAACTCTTCTTCCTCCCTTGGCCGAAACTTGAAGCTTGGAGATTCAAAGATTTTCTTCATCACTTCTCATCACAAAAGCTTTGTAAGTATGATTCCGCCATACTTCATCTTTTAATATATATTCATTGTTGTATTTCATATGCTTAATCTTTCCTTGGGACATATAATAGAAACCAACATGTATATGGATCGTTGATGAGACCATTAATTCTTTAGCCTGTGCTGACGCTAACTCAGCTACTAACAGAACTATATCTAATCTAATTAGATTTATTTATCGACCTAGAAAGCTTCTATTGCCTCCTCAGCTGCAACAATAACCCGCATTTGTTGTTTATACGGTAACAGTATCTTGGTTGGAAGATTTCCAGCTCACTGTACCGTTATTCAAACTGTATAGTACCGTTTGAAACTTTTAGTCGTCTTTATTGGTTAGGAAACTTGCAACAATGATCCCAGTCACTTCAAGTTCTCCTTCTCCATAGTTTAAGACAACATCCTTAGTTCTCTAAGCTACTAACGGATGTTCTTAACATCAATCCAGTGACTATCACTTGGATTGGCCCGATTGTGAATCCATATGCTCAAAGCGTATGAGACACCAGGTCACGTACATTTTTCAATGTACGAGTTCTCAGAGAGTTTCGACAACTTTTAGATCTATCCTAGTAGATCTTTATTCCTAGAATAAAGTTGTTTCTCCCAAGAATACTACAGAGAATTTTCTCGAAAGCCAAGCTTTTGCCGATTATATTATGGGAATATTTCCAAGAAATGATGTATTATCATTATTTATAAGACAGCCACTGTCAGTGCGCTCCACTAACCCTCTTATATACACAAGAATCATTTTGGTTTTGAATTAAATCATAAACAATTATGATTACATCAAAACGATAATTCCAAGAACATATGCTTGCTTCAATCCAAACATGGATCGAATAACCCGCAAACCTTGTTTGCTAGTTTTGGTACGAAAAAATCGACAGGATGTTGTAAACATCCTCCAAAAGGTTTCCTTTTCAGGAAAGCGATTTTCCCGTAAAGCTGACATATTTCACACATGAAACATGTAGCTTTAGCAAGCATTATCCAAATGGATTTACCGTGACAATAGGTAAAAGGTTGAATCGTAATCAACACAATATTGATAACGATACCTTTCTGCTAAAAGCCTAGCTTTACACGTTGGTATGTTACCATCCATGTATGTCTTCCTTTAAGACTTATAGTACCAATAGGCACAATGCCTTGCGGTACATCAACTAGTATCCAAACTTGTTGATATACATGGAATCCATTTCGGATGTCATGACACTTTTCCATAATAGGGAGTCGATACCTTGTATCACTTCCTCATACGTAGTCAGTTGGTATACCTCAAAAAGATAGACATCTTTATGAGGTGAGATCAGAAACCAATACCCAGGTTGTTTTCTGACTCACTCCGACATACGCGGTTCTTGTGTATTCGAAGATTAATGGTATACTTTCATCCTTGATGAACTATTTCTGTTCCATTAAGGAATCGGTGCCTTGAATAGTAGTACTCTGATTTTTCATCGAGTTTTACTATCCTCCCACTTACCACTGTATATCGGTATTCCTCTTAGGAAAACCGCATGGTGAGCAACAATCACATTGTTCTCTTGTGAGTTGTATAAGTACTATACTTATGGTATCCCTAGGATAACCTACAATTACCACTTATCCAATTTGGGTTTTAGTTTGGTATCATCCAAACGTATGCCTAACATACCCAAAAATTCAGGATGAGAAACCTGATTTCTTTCCCGTTCATATCTAATATGAAATCTGTCAAACAGATTTTTATGGAACCTTATTCTAAATAAGTTCTGCACTGTTTAATGCTTATCCGTTGAAGGAAATGGTAGCTCAGAGCGACTCATGATTAACCTTATCATGTCTAACAAAATTCGGTTAGTCAGTTCGGACATACCGTCAAAATGACGTGTTTCGGGAAGAGTCCTCATTGAAAGAATACTATACTCTTTCAAGTATATTAGAAACTTATTGCTTAAGTATTTTCTATTACGGTCTTACTGTGACGGTATAACACTTTAACCGATCTGTTTGTCTATTTCGTGTCGAAACTGTAAAAGTTTACGATTTGTGTTTCGAAAGAAACACATAACCATAACGCGATGCCACATCCGTAAAGGTCACGAAATATTCATATCCACATCTAACCTAGCTAGACATGGGCTTACTTGCTTCACTATGAACTAGGGCTAACAGATCTGTGGCATTTGCACTTTTACCAAGTAAAGGTGTTTTAGGCACATTGCCCAATAAACTAGATTCGTAAACTTTATTTGAATAGAATCAAATCAGTCCGAGTACCCACTCTTCAAAAGTGTGGATATACGAGTCTTGTTTGATTGTGTCCCAGACAACAATGCCACAATTAAGTTTCATCTGATCAAATCAGTTTGAGCTATTTGTTCGTCATATTATATGTTTGAGATTTATTTATATTCAAAATATAAATACTGTTATTCACATCTAATGTGTTTATCTCAATATCATCTTTATATAATAAAACACTTTAGTGTTCTAGAATATAAAGGTCAATCCGCAACGGATTAAACAGTGATATAGAGATGATGTTTCTAGTCAAACTAGTCACATTATAATAGTTTCCTAATTTAAGTACACACCCGAAGGTAGTTCCTAAACTTAGGTATATACGGTTAAAATAGAGACTTTTGTCCCGTTTCTGATACGCAGATCAATGTCAACTGAAGTCAGTATCCTGCTCACAGCAGATTCTGAACATCAATATATATTATATATTATATATATATCACACTAAGTATCTAAAATCCAATTTTAATACTAGTAGTGAATATATTATGACAAACATATTTGAAGTCAGAGCCTTGATCGTCTTCAATTCCTTCATGTCTGCTTTGTCCAAACGACAGTCACGCTTCCGCGATCCCGTTTGCCACATTTAGGCAGACATTTTGGATATGTCTTTATCTACCTAGAAGATTATAATGATTTTGCCTTTGCCCTTTTCACATTCCAGTAGCCTTTGGCCAAGCCTCGGGTTTCTAGAATATTGAAGTAAGGTGCGCCTTATGGTACTTGCCTTATTGCAAACTTTTGACTTTGTCTCCTTGAGAATAGTCATTAACTCTCCAAGAGTTTATATTGCAATTATAGTACTTCTAAGATCTAAGAATAGATCTATGAAGATCCTTCAATTTCATTATCATACTTTAAGGATCTAATACTTAGTTCTGATTCAGAAATTAAAGAGTCTACTGCGACAAGCTTAATGGATTAAGCACTAAAGTTATCATCACATAAATCTTCCAAGATTATGCTCTACTATTTGCTTAACTCCGGGCTTAGGCATAATATGTTATTTTATCAAATAAAGTTAACTTTTTTTTCCTGGACCATCCTGAAATTTTATTCCCAATTTGAAAATTAAACCATTTAAATACATTTTCACCCATGATTATGTTTTAAATGTCAATCTTTCAATTTCTATCTTGATTCTAATAGTCCAACTATTTAATCAACGATTTAGGTACTATTATATATAATGATTACTATAGTCCAACTATATAATCAACTATATTTTAATAGATTAAAATCAATTATATTGATTACTATAATCCAATTATAAAATCAACTATAAATGAATAGTTTGAATATAGTCCACTATTTATTAAAATAATATTTAAATTTAGTCCAACTAACATTTAATTTATTTGACGAATGATATTTGTTTTGAGCGCGTATGGCAAGTAATTAAACGAATATTGCAAATTCAATTCTTGCCTCCCACTATTTTTCGGCGAGCTTCTAACCCTCTGTCGAGTACTCGGGAAACCGTGTTTCCCGTGGGCTAGGATCCCATTAAATATCACACACATCTTGACTTTGCCAACAAATTGTATGATAATTAACTAGGTGGATCTCTAAGATCGATTGGATCCAATCCAATTCCTAGATCCGGTAGGGGGACGTCCAAGTCCGAACCATATATCTTATATATGCCAATACATCCAATATATTACCTAACCTTTTTTTCCTCTGAATCAACTAAGCCTTGGCTTTGGCATAACAAACTTAGTGATCCCAGTTAAGCGCGACCCATTGACCATGGAAAGCTTCGTAATCAATGTCAATGGACAAGAAGTGGTCTTGACTTTGGCAACAAACCACAACTTGGACAAGACACCAATATGTAACAAAGCGCTCGTGATTCAAACACATCCTCGACGGACAAAGGCCTTGACTTTGGCCAACAAGCCAATGCCAGTCTCGGATCTTGAGTAAGAATCACTCAATGGAAGGAAAAACACTTAATATTTTGCGAGGGTTTTTCGAGGGCAAATTGGCAACCAAATTATTATCTTTGTTAAGGTCTCATCATCATACACCCTTAAACATGCATTCTAACGCATAATAAAGCGCGTATAATAAAGTAATAATGATATGCGGATGGATACTTTACACATTGATCCTAGATCAAATCTCTCATTTTCTCTCTCCCGCTAGCACATGTATTACTTCTACCCGTTACACTACACTTCTAACGAAACCTCATTTACATTGAGGGGAATAGGTGAGAAGAGAATACAAAGAATAAGGAGGTAATAAGGCTGGACTCGCAGGTCCAATTAATAAATTCCAAATTTATTACAACAATTTCTAAAATTGCCCCACCCATCTAATATCCATCCGATATACATCATTCATGCATCACAACCATGTATTCACACAAGCATGTTATCAATCAATCTAATTAAATTAATTAATCTGATAATTAGTGATCATCCAATGTTCAAACAACGATTTGATTTTGCTCGAGTCAAACTCGTTTTGCGAACAAGTACTCAAAGTACATATTCTCGAATTAAATTAAACTACACAATTAAATCCAATTCAATTTTTATTTAATACTAATTCACTATTTAATTCCAAATTAAATATCACACTTTATTTACGAACCTGTACGATTTAAATTCCAAATTTAATCGTTACGGGACTCAAAGCCCAATTAAAATCCAATATTAATTTAATTAAAGTCCAATGGGCTTTTAATTAATTTCTTAAGGCATGGACTTTTGGTCAACTCGGGTCGAACCCAATAACCAAAGTCCAATCCGGGAGTTACCCCATAAGCCTAGAAATCAATTTAGGCCCATTAGGCCCAATTAAACTTTAAAGGTCCATTTTGTCGCATTTGGGCTTTATGGAAGCGGTTTTGGGCCCAATTGGATCCAACCAATTTTGCCTAAACCCAACTTAGTACAACCAAGCCCAATAAGCCCAATTACAACACAACAAGCCCAAATCCAATTTTAAGGCCCAACATAATTAAATTCCAAAAATCCAATTTTCCCAATTTAATTACACTAAAGTGTATTACATAATTAATTACCCAATTAACATTTCTAAAACATCAATTAGCACTAATTAATCATGCCATTAACATTAAAACATGTCCAACACATTTAACAAAAATCAAACCCAATTACATGTTTTACTACTCTCGGCAATTTGGGGAATTTTGTGTCCAATTCGGTTTCAATCCAATTAATTCCACAATCGACATTAAATCAACATCCCAATTGATTCCAACTCATCCAATGAATCAAAAAATCAAAATAACCAAGAATTAGGGCTCCACACCATTCGGCCAACACAAGCAATTTGGGGAAAAAATGTTCCAAATAATTTTTCAACAAATTGATCCAATCAATCTTCACTAAAAACATATTTAAGCATACTAATTCATCCAATTTCATTAAAACATGCTCAAATACAATTTACCCAAATTTTAAGCCCTAAATCAATTTCATGCTTTTCCTTGCTCTAATACCATTGTTGGATTTTGCTAAGGTCCCAAGGATCAATAAACAAGCATGAATCAAGTACGAATACATAGAGGGAGTTGCGGAATACTCACATCGATCGGTTGAGCGACGCGCGAGGCAACAAAAATTGATTCTGCTCACTGTCACAGCTCACGGCAGTTTCTGTTTTGGTCTCCTCCATTCGGCTTTGATCATCAAGAATTTGAGCTCCAAGCTTCGTCAAACGATTCCTGGCTCATGGGTAGACTTCCATATCACCTTCGCATGTCTCTCGGAGTGCTAGCTCTCTTGATTTTTGCCATAAAAACCAACCACTTTGCTTCCCTTTTCCTTCATGACTCACCACAGTTCACTGCCAAGACTAGAAGAAAATAGCCCTCCATGGGCGTGAGTGAGGAAGAGAATGGAGAGAGAGAATAGTTGTTTTGTTACTTGAAAAAATGGTAAATGATTTTCCAAAAAATATATACATAAATTGCTTTCAAAAAGTCAACAAATGACAAGCTTTAAAAGCTCCCAACAACTCCCATCAAGTCACATCTATCAATCAAGTTGTCAAGTCACATCACTCAAAGTGACAAGTGATTTGACGCTTGATGCGACTAATGTTTGGATGCTTGATTTGACTTGCGTGCCGCACTCGAATTCGAAATGCGAATGCGCTCGTAAATAATCCTGGGCTCGGGTTCGCTAATTCCAAATTAACAAATTTTCTGTTGCGATGTAATTAAATGATTAGGCCTAGCGAAGTCACTATTCACGTCGCTAACGAATTAATTCTAAATTAACTCGTTAGCCCGAATTAAAATCTAATTTTAATTCCGCGTCGAAATCCAATCTCGTTTAATATATCAAATATATTAATTTATCGATTAATTCCAAATTAACCATTCTCTCTCTTTAAATGATATTTTATCCCAGATAAAATATCTCCGCAATTAATCCCAGATTAATTTTCTCTCTCATCTTATTAATCCCAGATTAATTAAAAGTGCGAGTCACACGTCATCGGTGAATCTTTGGGAAGCGACCCATGAGATCCCCGGATATATTGGTAGTAAATTCGGTCGTCAGACTATCCGAACACGTAAGTACCTCGTACTACGTTTATTCCGATTTACAAGACAAGGTTGGCTTCTAGCAAACCGTCATGCCTACCCAATTCTCCAGAAATATCCTTACAGGAATAAAGGATCTATATCATGTGTAGTATACGTAGTATTGCGTATTTCGATCCAGTATTTGATGATCACATGCAAGACCTGGGGCTGGTACAGTGTCTGCCCCGAACAAAGCATATATCGGATTACGAGAAACTAATCTCTTTATTATCGGATAATCATGACCAAGTCATATTATCCCGACGGTTGCAACCTTTTTAGAGAACCAGTTCTGTATCCCTGCATGATCATCATCTCCATATGACTGGAGTGACACTCCCGTCTTGACATCACACCTAACACACTACGATTCTCAATATACCCAGCATAGGCGTACACAGAACCTGTTAAAGCCCTACCCTGATTTCGGACTTCCATAGACAGATAGTCATACTACCAATTGAATTCCGAGGGGGTCTATCCATAGCGAAGCTGTTTCCCGTACCATCGGTAAAACACAACCTCCTATTACACTTGCATGAGTATCCTATACCCAAATATATAAGAACTATGTTGTTATGCCCTCACAACGCACACAAGTGTAATACTAGTCTTTCACATATTTATCGATGTCCAATCTCGATAATACTCTGACTAGGGATATTTAATGATTTATCCTTCGTGGACTGATACTGTCTCATATCATTCTCAATACAGGAACAAATCATAGGGACCTCTCATCTTTTATACATCTAGGTGATCTAATCACAAATGATAAGAGTGCAATCTCTTTTGTCACATAGTTAATTTGTACAACAACACAATGATCTGTACAAATAGTGACGCTATGGGTCATAATTGTCCAACAAAATAAAGGTGACAAAGCAGGTATTGTTGAGCTTTACCATTGGGCCATACACAGATGATGTCCTATATGATGTGATACCGATGCATGGTGGACATATTCTTTTGGGCAGGCCGTGCCAGTTTGATTAGAAGGTTATTCATGATGGGTTCAAGAACAAGTACTCTTTTCAGCATAAGGGAAAACCCATTACATTATACCCACTTACATCTGCACAAGTCCATGAAGATCAGGTTAAGTTGTAACTTGAGCGTGATAAAGAGAGAGTGAAGGAAAACACCACCTTGGGTGAGACTAGTGAGAGTGGTGTATCTAGTGAGAAACACGAGGCCGAGGCCGTGGGAGTTCCCAAGGGGAGTGTGAGTGAACGTGAGGGGGAAACAAAATGGAGAGTTAAAAAGAGTTTCTACATGGGTGAGGGTAAAGCGAGGAAATCGTTCAAGGCTAGCAAGCTCATGCTATTGTTAGTCTATAAGGAGCCTCATGTTTATTTTACTAACACTAACCCTTTGCTTTCTGTGTCTATTTCATATATTTTGCAGGATTACAGTGACGTACTAACAGAAGACATTCCTAGTTGGCTTCCACTCATTAGAGGTATTGAGCACCTGATAGACTTCATACCTGGATCAGTCTTTCCCAATAGGCCGGCTTATAGGAGCAATCCCGAGGAGACAAAGAAGCTACAAAGGCAAGTATGGGAGTTGATGGACAAGGGGTATGTAAAGGAAAACATGAGTCCTTGTGTGGTACCAGTACTTTTAGTCCCTAAGAAAGATGGAACATGGCGAATGTGTGTCGATTTTCGAGCAATCAACAATATAACGGTAAAGTATCGCCATCTTATTCCTAGGCTAGATTACATGTTAGATGAATTGCATGGTTCCAAGGTATTTATTAAAATTGTTTTAAAAATTGGATACCATCAGATTCGCATGAGAGAATGACATGAATAGAAAACCGCATTTAAGACTAAATATGGATTGTGTGAGTGGTTAGTTATGTCATTTGGTCTTTCAAACGCACCTAGCACATTTATGAGAGCAATGAATCATGTTATGCATGCATTTATAGGTAAGATTTGTTATGGTATATTTTCATGACATCTTGGTTTATAGTAAGTCAATTGAAGAGCATGAGTTGCATTTGAGGCATGTTCTTGACATGTTGAGACAGGAAAAGTTATATGCTAACTTGGCCAAATGCATGTTTTACATGGATATAATTGTTTTTCTTGGCTTTGTTGTGAGTGCAGATGGCATCGAGGTAGATATAAAAAATGTGAAGGCAATTCAAGAGTGGCCTACACCAATAGCAGTAACAGAAGTCAGAAGCTTCCATGGACTAGCAAGCTTCTACAGGAGATTTGTAAAAGAATTTAGCAGCATTACCGCACCATTGACTGAAGTAGTAAAGAAGACAGTTGGTTTTCAATGGGGCGAAGCACATGAGAAGGCATTCTAGGATCTTAAAGCAAATTTCTATAGGGCACCTATTTTAGCGCTCTTGAATTGCCAGGCTGCCCACCACCAAAAATCCTAGCCCTCCACCGAAAACAACAAAAACATATAAACAAAGAAACCAGAAAGATCCCATGAAAACAACAGAAAAATACCAAGAAAAATAGCACAAAACCAACACCAAAGCAGTCCCCAAAACCAGCCAGCAAACAACAAAAAAAACATCCGCTAAAATCAGCAAACCAGTAGCCAAAACAACCTAAAACCCGAAAACATACACCAGCCAAAACAACCTAAAAACCGAGAACAGCAAGCAGCCCAAAGTCATTGAAAACATCCATAAAACAACAGCCCAGAAACCATAAAAACAGCAGCCAAAAATAGCAAAAATAGTAGTCCAAAAATAGCAAAAACATCAAATAGAAACAGCGAACAACAAATAGCAAGCAGAAAACAGCGAAACAGCGAGTGAAACAGTGAACCAGCTTCAATCCTTCCGTTGACGGCCTAACGCTCTTCCGAGAAGAAACTTAAAAGGTAAGACCTGAGGGCACCCTATTTATTTTCATATTTTTGGACACGACATGCTTGGCTGGATGTGAAATACGTCCAACCGGGTATGCGAAGTCCTATATTAAAGACGACTAATATCTGGTCACATTATTTTTCTCTTTCGGTATTTTATTATTTATTTTTATCTATTCCGTTATTTATTTCTTTTATCTATTTATTCATCGTTATTTATATTTCGCCTTTATTTTTGTCTATTTATCGTTACTTCATTATTTCGCACCTACTTTCATGTCCGCTTATATTTACATTAATGATTGTTTGTGTTATTCCTTGCGGTATATCGGATGGAAACCCAGACATAAATTCCATAGCCAAATCCGAATGGATGGTAGTACGGTCTGTACTTGGGATACAACTCCACGTACCGCTCGGGAAAATTCATATATGCATGTTCATGTCATTATTGATGATATTTTTGTAAGAACGTTCGAACGTGTTTTCAAACGCAACTCGAACGCGTTCTCAAACGCTACATGAACGTGAACTCTCTGGAACACTTCATTAGAATGCGTTTATGAATGCTACACGAACGCACACACATTGGACAACCTCTTCTTTATATTTTATGCGTTTTTACCTCTTTAGTTATTTATTTTGCATTATGCGTTTGGGATTAATTTTTTGCATCTATTATTAACGCTTTATTTCCTGCTTTTGATTATCATTATAATCGTATTTCTTTATTTAATATGCTCATGGAACTATGTGTTTGCTTTATTGATATTCATTTTTATGGGTGTGCAAATTTATGTTTTTATTTAAATTATCTTGCATGTGCTGCATAAGACTTGGTTATACCATTGTGTGAACCTGTCCATTATACTGGCATAAGTAAGGGACCATTCTGAACCCAACAGTTTGAGGTCTTCCCATGCGAGGGGTGAGTGTGGCCTTAAATCATTTCCCAGTTCACACTGGGTGGCGACTCCTTTATTCTACGATTTAGTCCACCGCGGGCTACTCCGTACTCTCTACGGGCTGCGTGCCCAATAGTATTGTGGTCGTCGAACATCATAGGCATACCAGTAAACCCCGCTTCGCTCCTAGAGATGGGGACTCCACTAGGGATAGAGAATCGGCCCCGAAACAATGCCTTGTAGTGTTTGTGGCTTTGGCATTGGTTACCCAAGTCTCATATATTTTGCATACCTTTTTTACCTCGATGGCATCATGTATCGTGAAGTCGATTTCACTCAAGGAAATGGATCGTTATGTGATGACCATCACTCATTGGCACGTACCCTATGGTACAAAAAAGGCGCGCTCACTTGGTTGCTCGAACCCTTGAGTGGGGCCTAGTTGTGAGCAACCCTTTTCCGGTTGGAGCCTTTATCCATACCCTTATCATCCCATATATGAACCATAGTTATATGTCCTCTAGAAGCTACCCATTTGCTTGTGTTTGGGACCATTATCATTTGGATCCATTTGGACCTCTCGTCATATGATACGAACTTGTTTGGCAACTTAAACTGGGACGAGTTTGTATCTTATGATAATTGGGCCAAAAGCCTCCAAAATGACGATGGGCCACCTTGTGTTTGGGCCCCCTATCATTTGAAGTTATTTAGCCACCTTATCGCAAAAGTGTAAACCTGTTGGGCCTTTTCAATTGGGACAAGTTTACACCTTGCGATAATCTGATTGAACGTTTTAAAATGATAACGGGCCAACTTGTATGAAAACCTTGGGGTGATGATACTTTACCGTTATATTGTTGATCGCTCGAAAATCAATGCACATACGCCACGACTCATATTTCTTAGGAACTAGAAGAACCGGTATCGCACAAGGACTCGTAATTTCTCTAACATACCCTTTCTCCATCAACTCCATCACTTGCTTCTGAAGTTCCTTCGTCTCCTCCGGATTGCTTCTGTAGGTTGGTCTGTTATGAATGAATGCGCCATGTATGAAATCTATCTGGTGCTCAATACCTCTAATGGGTGGAAGCCCACTAGGAATGTCCTATGTCAGCACACATTGAATTCCTGCAAAAGAGATGAAATGGACATAGGAAATAAAGGGTCAATATTAGCAATACAAACACGGTGTTCCTTGTAGACTAACAAAAGCATAAGCTTGCTAGCCTTAAAAGCTCTCATCGTTTCACCCTCACCAATGTAGAAGATCTTTTTCACTCACCCTTTTGTTTCCCCTTTAAGTTCACTCACACTCCCCTTGGGAACACTCCGGCCTTTAGGCTTAATTTCCCTACTAGGTTCGATCACACTCCCCTCACGAGTTTTCTCCAAAGCTGTGTTTGCACTCTAGTTCTCTCTATCCCTCTCAAGTTGGAACTTGACTTGATCTTCATGGACTTCCTTTGGTGTAAGTGGGTATAAAGTAATGGATTTTTCCTTATGCTAAAGGAATATTTATTCTTGAACCCATCGTGTATGACCTTCCTATCAAACTTCCATGGCCTGCCCAAAAGAATATATCATGAATGCATCGGTATCACATCACATAGGACATCATCCGCGTATGGCCCAATAGTAAAACTCAATAATATCTGCTTAGTCACCGTTATTTCGCCACAATCATTTAACCATTGCAACTTGTAAGGCTTGGGATGCTTCAAGCAATCTAATCCCAACCTCTCAACTAAAGTTGTACTTGCGACATTAGAACAACTGCCCCCATCAATGATCATACTACACCTCTTGCAATTTACACGGCATCTAGTGTGAAATATGTTCTCCTTCTGCTGATCACTCTCATCCTCAACAATTTATGCACTCAAATCACGCTTGACAACTAATGACAAGTTATCTAGTGCGTAAGCAGCTCCCTCTCTGTCACTAGTATCCTCAATCTCAGGCTCATCAACATCAACCTCAACCTCACTGTCAGTATAATGTACCTCACCACTCTTCTTATCAATCACCAAGGTGCGCCTGTTAGGGCACTGTGAAGCATATTGTCCCATGCACAAACACTTGAAACACTTGATGTCCTTAGTCTTTGGTGTTGTACTCTCAGGTTTCGGTCTAGCCTTGCTTGGTTCTGCAACTTCTTTACCCTTGGCACTAGGTTCGGCCCTTGGCTTGTTAAAGCCTCCATCCCGTCGATCATTAGGAACCCATTTCTCCTTCCATACAGAAGTAGTCTAAGTACCAAATCTAGATGTAGACTTCTTCTTCAATTGCCTTTCTACCTTGATAGCCTTGTGAAACATATCCTCTAAATCAATATAATGATGCAACTCCACCATGTTGGCAATCTCTCTTTTCAAGCCCCTAGAAACCGTGCCATAGTAGCCTCTACATCCTCAACTACATTCGCCCTGATCATGGCAACCTCCATCTCAGTATAATAATCCTCTACACTCTTGCCCCTGATACAGATGCTGTAGTTTTTGATACAACTCTCGATAGTAATAGCTGGGTATGAACCGTTTCCTCATGAGACCTCGAAGTTCTTCCCATGTCAGAATTGACCTCTCATGATTCCTTCTTCGGTTGGTGACGATCTGATCCCACCAAATCATTGCATAATCAGTGAATTCCATGGTTGCCAGTTTGATATTCTTCTCATCAGAGTAATGATGATAATTTAAAATCAACTCGATCTTCTTCTCCCACTCCAAATACGCTTAAGGATCATTCTTGCCCCGAAGTTTGGTATCTTGATCTTGGAGCTGCTCAAATCACCATCAACATCACCATGTCTACTATAACCTCTCATGTCATAATTTTCACGTCTGTCATCAAATGCACCTCTACCATCAAACCGTCTATCACTCATATCATTCCTCCTAACAAACCTTATATTAGGCCTCCTATCAGGCCCTCACTAAAATCTTTCATCCTCATCATTAAGATCATCGGAATCATCAAACTCATTTTCAGCTTCTTCTTCATCTGGTGGTACACGTCGTGGTGCCACATTCTAAAGTGGTGGTATATGTTGAGGTGGTAGTGCTCTAGGAACACTACCTGTTTGATTACTCTCTACTTCTCTGGATAACTTATCGAAAGTAGCATTCATATTTTCCATACAGTTCCTTTTTTAGTCCTCCACTGTAAGGAAAGATAGCAAAGCCCAAGAGAGCGTCTAAAGACAAATGCCATCACTACAGCAAAGTCGGGCACTAAAAAATGAACTATTCTAACTACATTGCCCAAATAAGGAAAGAGAGAGCATCTACATCAGGTACATTTATTTTTCTAGTTATTTTTTTTGGATAAGGTAAGTATGTATTAACAAAAGGAAACAAAAGCACAAGGGCATACCAAGACAGCTAGGGAGGACTGACCCTCATAGCAACAAAGCTAAAAGCCGAAAATGGGCAAATCCCAGACAACTAGAGAGGACAGGCCCTCCTAGTAAAAACCGGGAAGGCTACAAAAAATTAACACCATCAAAAAATGTCATCAGGCAGGCGCCATGAAAGGTGAAGCCATTTATTATCATAAGATGGTTTCACCCTCCACGGTAAACTGGCACGAGTCCGGACAGTAAACACAATATCATAAAGAAGATATTGAGTCCAGTTCTTTTTCTCTTCGAGGGTCTGGTCGACTGTGCTAGCTATGTGTGGGTTAGATTGGAGTTGTCGAGATTGGCTTCAGACGATTGAGTGGATGTGTTAGTTTTCTGATGCCTCTTTACGTCATCTTCTTGTTCGGCTGTCTTTTGATACGTCAGTTTACCATATTTGGAGGGAGAAGAATGACCGCACTCATGATGCGTCTCTTCGGCCTATTTCTATTCTGCTTAGTGATATTGTTTTTGATGTTCGGAATCGTGCTAGCTTTTTACGAAAGGTGAATCTATCTTATGACAATAAATGGCTTCACCTATCATGGCACTTGCCCGATGACATCTTCTGTTAATCTTATTTTGCTTGTAGCCTTTCGGCTTTTCTTCTAGGAGGGCCTGTCCTCTCTAGTAGTCTGGGGTATGCCCATTTGCTTTTGTATAGTTTTCTTTTGGTTAATACACTTACTTTATCCACACACAAAAAATATCATAAATAAGAGCACTGACAGGGCGAGGGGTCACATCATGCATGCGGGCATTCCACTCCCTCAAAATGTAGTAAATTGAAGCATCAAATGAAATCCGAACAAGAAGATGACATAACGAGGCGTCGGTGAACTGATTCATCCACTCAATAATCTGTAGCCAAACACGAGAACTCCAATCTGCCCCACACATGGCCAGCACAGTAGTCCAAACCCGCGAAGATAAAGAGCATTGGAAGAAAATGTGATCAATATCCTCACCTGAATAACCACAAAGGACACATTGCGAGCAAACAGAGATATCGAAACTCATTAGATGATCCTGGGTACAAAGCCCACCCTGAATAGTCATCCAAAGCAGAAAAAATGGCGCGGAATAACTTTACTAAACCAAACAACCTGGTGTTGGACAATTATGACCCATAGCATCACTATTTGTAAAAGACATTGTGTTTTTGTACAAATTAACTATGTGACAAAAGGAAATTTATATTTTATCATTATTGTAATTAGATTACTTGGATATATATTAATGATAAAAGTCATATGATTAAATCGGATTAATAAGATATGAGACCGTATTAATCCACGAACGGTTTAATCATTAAATATCCCTAGTCGTAGTATTATCGAGACTGGATATTGATAATGCGGAATAGACTAGTATTACATTTGTGCGCATTATGAAAAGCTTAACGAGATAGTTTTAATATATTTGGGTATTGGATACTTATGCAAGTGTAATAAGAGGTTCTATTAGTCGTTAGACCAGGAACAGTTCGCTCTGGATAGACCAACTCGGAATCCCATTGGTAGTCTGACTATGTGTCTATGAGAATCCGAATCAAGGTAGGTGTATGTGATCTTTAACCTGAGACTTACGTCGCTATTACTTGCGACAATCAGTTTGCTTTGGTACTGGTCGTCCGGAGCTTTAACAGGTTCTGTGTACTCCTGTATTGGGTTTATCGAGAATCGTAGTGTATTGGATGTGATGTCAAGATGGGATTATCACTTCAGTTATATGGAGATGATGGTCACACAGGGTACGATACTAGTACTCTTAAAAGCTGTAGCTATCGGGAAAGTATGACTAGGTCATGACTTCCAAATATAGAGACTAGCTACGCGGGATCCGATATATGCTTCGTACGGGGCAGACACAGAGCCAGCCCTAGGCCTAATATGTGACATCTGATATTGGATCGTATTATGCATTACATAGTATTACTACGTCTGATACATATAATATTCCTTGGTGGATATTTCTGGAGAATTTGGTAGGCACGGTGTTTTGCTAGAAGCCAACCATGTCTTGTAAATCGGTGAGAACGTGATACTGGATACACACGTGTTCGGATAGTCCAATGATCGCATTTACTGCCAACATATCCATGAATCTCTTGGGTCATTTCCCAAAGATTCACCAATGACATTTGACTCGAATAGAATTAATCTGGGATTAAATTCGTATAAAAGAGAGAACGCGATTAATTTGGAATTAATTGATAAAATAAATTTAATAGTTAAATTGGATTTTTCTATTTAATTTATTTATTTGGGCTAAAATAATATATCGGATATATTAATTGAAATTGGATTTCAATACGAAATTAAAATTAGATTTTAATTCGGGCGAACGAATTAATTTGGAATTAATTCGTAAGTGACTATCATAATAATTTTACTAGGCATAATTATTTAATTAAATTGGATTTAATTATGTAGCGACGTCAAATTCGTTTAATTCGGAATTAAACGAACCCGGGCCCAAGTCCTGTTGTGTAAGACAACTCAAATTTTGAATTTAAAGTGGTGAGACCCACTTCACTTACATCAATTGTCACAAATGCGATGTGAGTAGTTGGAAAAATTAAATGTAGCATTTACAAACTCAACTACCAACTTTAATTTTACATCTACTAAGTTTTGGAAACTTGAAACCAATTCACTTCTCTCTTTACTCTCAATGCTGTGAGTTGCTTCTTCTCTCCATTGAATTTTTGATTCAAAAATTTGATCAAGCTAGCACTTGGAGAGTCTTTGAAGGTAATAGGGAAACTCACCCAAGAGTTCAAACAACTCAACAAAGCTTGGAGCTATTCATCATCCAAAGAAAATTTCGAATTTCACCCAAGAATAATGTGAGTATTTCCGCTACTTAACTTGTTATTTTCACACAATAATCATATTTAGAGGTCTTGTGACATGTGTAGGACATTAACAATGGTATCTAGAGCCTTGCTAAACTTGATTTGAAATCTAGGGTTCTTAACTTTAATTTGGGGTTTTTTGCTTAGTGCATGATATTTCTAAATTGATTGTTTGGTTGATGTTAGAACATGATAACTTAGAGTTATGCATGATTAGATTGTTAAAAATTGATTGGATCAAATTTTCCCCAAATCTTTGTCATGGTCGAATATCACCCTAGGTTTAGCTCATGGTAATTTTTGAAATTAGACACTTGGAAGTGTTAATGGCATGAAATTGAATGTTGAATGTTGATTTAATTGGATTGAAATCAAATTTGGATGTTGATTTCTTGCTATTGCTGTGGGTTGGAAGAATTGATTTTGCTTCAATTTGTGTTGGACATAAATCAGAATGTTAAGCATGATTAATTAGATTAATTAATGTTTTGGAAATATTAGATTAATTAATTAATTGTGTTAATTACACTTTAATTTGATAAATGTGATATTTGGAATATTATGTTAATATAAATTAGTCCCTAAAATTTAATTGGGCTAATTTGTTATATTTGGATAAATGGGTTTGGCTGGGTCAAATTTGGTTTTGGACAATTGGGTTGGATCCAATTGGGCCTAAACCATTTCAATAAAAGTCCAAAATATGACTTTAGGGGCCTTTTAATAATTTAATTGGGCCTAATGGGCCAAAATTAATTTTTGGCATAAGGTGATTCCAAAATGGGCCAATGCATTATGGGTTTGATCCATAATGGCCAAAATTCCATTCCTAAAGAATTAATTAAAAACCAATTGGACCTAATTGAATTGGCATTGGATGCTAAATGGGCCTTTGAGACCCATTTGGGTTGGATTTGGAATCCAAGTCTAAAAAGACATTAATAAAATATGTGTAATTGTTTAATTTGGAATTAAACTTGAATTAGTATTGAATACAATTAAAATTGGATTTAATATTGTAGTTCGATATAATTCAAGAATACTTACTTTTAGTATTTATTCTTAAACGAGTTGGACTCTCGCAAATCAAATCGTTGTATGAACATTGGATGGTCATTAATTGAAGATTAATTAATTGGATTAGATTGATTGACAACATACTTTGTGTAAATACTTGGATGTATTTGTTGAATAATGTATATCGGATGGATATTAGATGGGTGGGGGCAATTTTGGAAATTATTATAAATATGGTATTTATTTGAAATTGGACCTGCGTGTCCAGCCTATCACCTCCTTATCTCATTGTATTTCTCTTATCACCAATTCCCCTCAATGTAAATGAGGTTTCTTATAGTGTTATGTAATTGGGTTTTAGAAGAATGTTAAGTGTTAGCGGGAGAGAGGAAAACAAAGATTTGTTCTAGGAACAATTTGTGAATATCCATCCACATATCATTATTAATTTTATCGCGCCTTATTATGCTTTTAGAATGCATGTTTAAGGGTGTATGATGAGACCTAATCAAAGATACTAAATTGGTTGCCAATTTACGAAAACGCCCTCACATCAAATAATAAGCGTTCCTTCCATTGAGTGGTTCTTTCTCAAGATCCAAGATTGGCTTTGATTTGTTGGCCAAAGTCAAGATCATTGTCTATCACCGATGTGTTTGAACCATGAAAGCTTTGTTAACATCATATGTCTTAGGCAGTTGTGACTTGTTGGCCAAAGTCAAGGTCACTTCTGTTCATCGACGTGGATTATGAAGTTTTCCCGCTGTCAATGGGTCGTGCTTAACTGGAATCATTAAGCTTGTTGAGTCAAAGCCAAGGCTTAGTTGATTCAGAGGAAACATGTTAGGAAATATATTGGATATATGTTTCGGACTTGGATGTCCACCTACCGGATCTAGGAATTGGATGGGATCCAATTGATCTTAGAGATCTACCTAGTTAAATTTTATACAACTTGTTGGCCAAATTCAAGGTTGTGTATTATTTAACGGGATCCTAGCCCATTAGGAAACTAGGTTTCCCGAGTACTCAATGGAGGGTTAGAGGCTCGCCGAAAATTAGTGGGAGGCTAGTATTAAATTTTCAATTTCGTTTAATTCTTGCTTAAACGCGCACTATTTTATTTTATTTATCGTCATTATATATATTAGTTGGACTAATATTATTTTATTGTTTTCTTTGAACAGTTAGACTCTACTCAAACATTACTCCATTTGTAGTTGGTTATATAGTTGGACTATAGTAACCATTGCATTTGAGTGTACCCGAAATCATTGATTGGATAGTTGGACTATAGTAATCAAGATGGCTGGAAAGATTAGCGTTAGGGACATAATCATGGGCGAGAATGTCTTTAACGGTGCAAATTTTCTAGATTGGGAGATGAATCTCAGGATAGTCCTGGGAGCCGAGAAGTTGCTCTATGTTATAGACAGACCTCTCGGGCCTGAGCCCGGACATGAGCGGGCAGTAGATCATGAGCTTTGGAAGACTCATCGAGATGATAAATTTA
>SKCR01010511.1:0-22411 GCA_019454045.1 Zanthoxylum bungeanum | reverse complement strand
TGACTATTCTAGTGGAGAGAAGTCAAAGTTTGCAATTAGGCTAGTTGCATAAGGTGCACATCGTTTCGATATTCCGAAACCCAAGGCTTAGCCAAGGTTTGTGAAATATTGAAAATATAATTGACATATCCCAAAGTGACTACCATTTGGATATGGAAGACACGAAGGAATTAAAGAAAGGGCGAGGCTCTGACTTTAAGATATTGTCAAAGTTATGTTCACTACTAGTATTGAAATTGGATTTTAAATACTTAGTGTGGTACAAAATATATGTATTGATGTTCAGAATCCGCTATGAGCTGGATACTGACTTCAAGCCGAGATTTCTCTGCAAATCGGAAACGGGACGAAAGTCGCTGTTTCGACCGTAGATACCTAAGTTTAGGAACTACCCTTTGGGTATGTACTAAATTAGGAACTGTTATAATGTAACTAGTTTGACTAGAGACATTATCTCTATATCAGTGTTTAATCCGTTGCGGATAAACCTTTATATTCTAGAACACTAAAGTGTTTTATTATATAAAGATGATACTGAGATAAACACATTAGATGTGAATAACATAATTTATATTTTGAATATAAATAAAATCTCAAACATATAAAATGACAAATAAATAGCTCAAATTGATTTGATCAATAGAGACTTATTTGTGGCATTGTTGTCTAGGACACAATTAAACGAGACTCGTATATCCACACTTTTGAAGAGTGGGTACTAGGACTGATTTGACTATTCAAATAAGGTCTGCGAATCTAGTTTATTAGGTAAAGTACCTAAAATACTATTTACTTGGTAATAGTATAAGGGCCATCGATCTGTTAGCCCTATTCATGGTGAAGTTAGTGGGCCCATATCTAGCTAAGCTAGATGCGAACATGAATATTTCGTGACCTTAACGGATGTGGCATCACATTATGGTTATGTGTTTCTTTTGAAGAATACAAATCGGAAACTTTAGAGTTTCGACACGAAATAGAAAAACAGATCGGCTATAGTATTATTCCGCCACGGTAAGACCGTATTGGAAAATACTTAAGCAGTAAGTTTCATATGTAAATGAAAGAGTACGGTATGCTTTCATATGAGGACTCCTCCCGAGACACGTCATTTGGACGGTGTGTCCGAACTAAAACCAAATTTTGTTGGACATGATAAGGTTTATCACGAGTCGCTCTGAGCTACTGTTTCCTTCAATAGGATATGTATTAACAGTGCAAAGCTTATTTAGAATAAGGTTCCATATAAATCTGTTTGACAGATGTCATATAGGATATGAACGGGAAGAAACGGGGTTTCTCACTCCTAATAATTTGGGTATGCCAGGCATAACGTTTGGATGATACCAAACTAAGAGCCCAAATTGGATAAGTTCCAATATAGGTCATCCTAAGGGAAACCTTAAGTATAGTACTTATAATCTCACTTGAGAACAATGTGATTGTTGCTCACCATGCGGTTTTTCCTGAGAGGAATACCGATATGCAGTGGTCAGTGGGAGGATAGTGATACTCGATGAAAATCGGAGTAATACTGTTCAAGGCACGAAGTCCTTAATGGAACATAAACAGTTCATCAATGATGAATCTGTACCATTAATCTTCAAATACACAAGAACTTCGTAGATCGCATAGAGTCAGAAAACAACCTAGGGTATGGGTTTCTGATCTAACCTCATAAAGATGTCAATCTTATGAAGGTATATATCCACCGACTACGTTTTGAGGAAGTGATACGAGGTATCGACTCCCTATTATGGCAAAGTGCCATGAGTCCGAAATGGATTCCATGTATAAAAACTATTTTGGATACTAGTTGTTGTACCACAAGGCATTGTGCCTATTGGTACATTAAGGTCTTCAAGGATGACATACATGGAAGGCAACATACCAACGTACAAAGCTGGGCTTTTGACGGAAAGGTATCATTATCAACATTGTGTTAATAACGGTTCAACCTTTTACCTATTGCCATGGTAAATCCATTTTGAAAATGCTTGTTGATAACTGCGTATTTCATTTTAGAAATGTGTCAGATACAGATCAAAATCGCTTTCCTGAAAAGGAAACCTTTTGGAGGATGTTTACAACATCCTGACGATTTTGAATAACCGACAAACAAGGTTTGCGGGTATTCGATCCATGTTTGGATTAATGCAAGCATAAGGTTCTTGGAACTGTTTTTTTTTTTTTTTTTTTTTTTTGGATAAGGTAAGTATTATAACCAAAGAAAACTATACAAAGAGCAAAGGGGCATACCCCAGGCACTAGAGAAGACAGGCCCTCCTCCTAAAAAAAGCCAAAAAGCTACAAAGCCAAAAGGCTACAAAAGAATCAACAAAAGATGTCCTCGGGAAGGATCCACGAAAGGTGAAGCCATTTATTGTCATAAGATGGATTTACCTTACGTAAGGAGCTAACACGATTCCTAACATCAAAAGCAATATCATAAATAAGAGCAGAAACAGGCCGAAGAGGCATATCATGAGTGCGAGCATTCCTCTCCCTCCAAATATGGTAGACTGACGCTGGAAAAGACAGACGAACCAGAAGATGACATAAAGAGGCTCCGGAGAACTGACAAACCCACCCAACAGTCTGACACCAATCTCGGCAACTCCAATCTAACCCACACATGGCCAGCACAGACGACCAGACCCTAGAAGAATAGAGGCACTGGAAGAAAAGATGATCAATATCCTCACTCGAACAACCACAGAGAATACACCGAGAGCACGCAGAGATGCCAAATCTCATCAGACTGTCCTGAGTACAAAGGCCACCCTGAATAGACATCCAAAGAAGAAAGGAATGACGGGGGATTGCCTTCCGGAACCAAACTACACGAGACCAATGCAACTGGGGTTTCCTAGCCCTCATGGCATTCCAGGCACTATCCCAGAGAATCTTCCGTTTGTATCCTCCTCCCAAACCAGCATATCCTCCCTCAAACTAGAAGGAGACGGAAGATGAGACTGAGCCAAATCAATAAGAGCAGCAGATCTAGAAGGGGGCCATTACCAAGCAGAATCGGCGATAATGGATGCAACTGTAGCCATTCTATCCAAACCAGAATCATAAATCACTCTCTCGCCCAACGTGTCCACAATCGGGCCAACAGGATGCCAAAAATCAAACCACAGTGACGTCTTCTCACCATTACCAATCCTCACTCTCATCCGCCGACGGGACCAAGAACGAAGCTCCAAGATCTTACGCCAACTCCAAGAGCAATCTGAAGGACAAGGGACCTCCCAAAAACTTCTCCCCCGCAACAAATAAGAGTGAACCCAACTCGACCAAGAGGAAACCTGGCCAGAACAAAGAAACCAAATATGTTTAACAATAGCCGCTCTATTCCAAGAATCCAAACTCTTTATCCCCAGCCCACCCTCCTGAAGAGGTAAACAACTTTGCTCCAAGCCACCCTCGCCCCAGAAGAGGTGAGCGCACTACCCTTCCAAAGGAAAGAGCGAAGAATCGTCTCCACCTTCCTAACAACAGACTTAGGAAGAATAAATAAAGAAGACCAATAAACTTGAATGGAGAACAAAACTGACTTAATAAGCTGAAGCCGACCTGCATAAGAGAGAAACTTACTACTCCAACTCTTGGCACGCAGAATAATACGATCCACAAGAGAAGCACAATCAGAGGCCCTGAATCTAGTAGAGATTAACGGGACTCCCAGATACCTCACTGGAAGATTCCCAACTTGGAAACCCAAAACGTGACACAATTGGCCTAGAAGGGTAGGAGAGATTCCAGAAGAGAAGAATTGACTTTTATCTGGGTTCGGGGTTAGACCTGATAAACCACTAAACTGCCCAAGGCATTCCTTGATCAAGGAGACAGAAGACACTTCAGCTTTACAGAAAATCATAAGGTCATCCACAAAACATAGATGAGTAAGACGGTCCTTAGAACATCGCCAGTGGAACTGGAAACCCGGATTAGTAGCCATATTACGAAGAAGACCTGACAACACTTCCATAGCCAAAACAAAAAGATAAGGAGACATGGGATCACCTTGTCGTAATCCCCGACCCCCAGGGAAGAAACCATGCAGCTCACCATTAATAGAGACAGAGAATCTAGTAGTAGTCATACACTCCTGAATCCAACCCACCATCCTCTCTGGAATACCAACTGTCCGCAGAACCTCAACCAGGAAATCCCAATGAACAGTGTCATAAGCTTTCATCAAGTCAATCTTAAGAGCACATCTCGGAGAACTGCCATTCCGGTGATAATTCCGAACCAATTCCTGACACAAAAGAATATTGTCACTAATGCGCCTTCCCGTGACAAAAGCATATTGGTTGTGACTGATTACTGAAGGGAGGATAATCTTGATTCTATTCGCAATCAGCTTGGCAATGCACTTGTAAATGGTATTACAACAAGAAATAGGCCTAAAATCCTTAACCTGGGAAGGGTTAGGAATCTTAGGAATAAGAGCAATGGATGTAGCATTAACCTGCCTCAAAAGACGCCCAGAAGAAAAGAAAGAGTGAATAGCACAAAGGACATCATTCCCCACAATATTCCAACACTGCTTAAATAAGCCCGAATTAAACCCATCTGGACCTGGAGCTTTATTGTCCTTCAACCCGAACAAGACAGCCTTAATCTCCTCATCTGAAACCTCCTGAGAAAGAGCCACACTCTGCTCAGCAGTCACATGTCTAGTAATAGCAGAACGAAGAACCGCCTTATCAAAATCCTGCTGACCATGCTGAGGACCAAAAAGGGTCTCAAAAAAGAAACAATCTCATCTCTAACCAAGACATCTTCCTCCACACGGGTCCCATCCTCCTTATTAATAGAAGTAATCTTACTACGACCGTGAAAACTCTTCATAGCCGTAAAAAAGAATTTAGTGTTCTGATCCCCAAGGTTAAGCCACTGGACTCGAGATTTCTGTCTATTGAAGCCTTCTTCAGCACGACTTAAAACTCCATAACTTAACGAAAGACGAGCTTCTTCAGCTAGCAGATCAGAGTCACTAGGGTGGTCCTGTAAAGCACACTGCACTCTGTCCAGATCATTTGTAATCTCCAAGACTCGCCCCGAAATCTTAGAGAAATGCTCAACATTAAATTTCTTCAAAGCCAACTTAACATTCTTCAGCTTACAACATAAACGGAACATCGGAGTACCATGAACATCAATATCCCAAGCCCTATCCACAATAGAGAAAAAATCAGGATGGTCCACCCAAAACTGAAAGAACTTAAAGGGGGTAATCCTCTTAGGGAGCTCTGCAAGCTTAACAACCATAGGAGAGTGATCAGAAATACGGGAAGGAAGGAAGCGGGCAGAAGAGCCCGGGAAAAGACACTCCCAAGAAGAGTTAACAAGAACACGGTCTAACTTGCGCCAAATAGGAGACTGAATCTGCTTATTAAACCAAGTAAACTTACAGCCAGAGAACTGAAGATCATCCAACCCAGCCTGACCCAAACAACAACCCAAATCATCTTTCCAAGCTGGCCAAGCCACAGAACCACCACAATGCTCAATCGGAGACCAGATGGCATTGAAATCACCCAAAACAAGCCACGGGGAATCATCAAAAGTACTACCACTAGTAATCAGGTCAGACCAAAGATCCCGCCGCTTCTCGTAGTCACACTCACCATAAACCACTGAAACTACACAATTCCACATCCCAGAAATATGAGTCACACGACAATGAATAACTTGAGCTGAGGACTGAATAATACTAACAACAACATCACTAGGGTTCCAACAGACCCAGATACGACCATCACTTAGTGGGAAAGGGCACTGACAATGAAATTCCCATATAGCAATTGGTGAAAGCTTGGCTTTCATAGATATTCTTTCAATAGAAATTCTCCGTAGAATTCTGGGGAGTAACAACCTTTATTCAAGGAATAAAGATCTACTGGGATAGATTTGGAGTTGTTAACACTCTCTTGGAAATTGTACATTTAAAATGTACTTGTATTGGTGTCTCATACGCTTCGAGCATATGGAGTCATGATCAGGTCAATCCAAGTGATAGTCACTGGATTGAAGTTAAGAACATCTGTTAGTATCTTAGAGAACTAAAGATGTTGTCTTAAACTATGGAGAAGGACAACATGAAGTGACTGGGATCACTGCTGCAAGTTTCCAAACAATTAAATACTACGGTACTATAAAAGTTTGAATAACGGGACAGTGAGCTGGAAATATTCCGAGCAAGATAACTGTTGCCGAATAAACAACAACAATGCGGATTATTGCTGCAGCTGAGGCAGCAATAGAAGCCATTTGGATCGAAAATAAATCTAATTAGATTAGATATAGTTCTTTTAGCAGCTGAGCTAGGCGTCAGCACAGGCTAAGGAATTAAAGGTCTCATCGACGATCCAGATATATACTTCTATATCATCTGATTCGTTCGGATCATACATCGTGGCGATGTGATGATCGTGTAAATCGCGTCAGACGATAATCAAGCAAATCCGCTGACGAAAACCTTTCCTCAGTAATTTGAGCGAACCGTACATAGTTCGGGTGTTAGACACTTGAGTGACTGGCTATGTGCCAAGTGGGAGATTGTTGGACAAAATGACCCATAGCGTCACTATTTGCACAGATCATTGTGTTGTTGTAGAAAATTAACTATGTGACAAGGAAATTGCACTCTCATCATTTATGATTAGATCACCATAGATATATATAAATGAAGAGAGGTCCCTATGATTAGTTCCTGGACTGAGAATGATATGAGACAGTATCAGTCCACGAAGGATTAATCATTAAATATCCCTAGCCGGAGTATTATCGAGACTGGACATCGATAATGCAGAATAGGCTAGTATTGCACTTGTGCGCGTTGTGAGGGCACAACGGCATAGTTCTCATATATATAAGTGTTGGAGACTTATGCAAGTGCGATAGGAGGTCGTGTTTCACCGATGGTACGGGAAACAGCTTCGCTCTGGATAGACCCTTCGGAATCCCATTGGTATTATGACTATGTGTCTATGGGAGGCCGAAATCAAGGTAGGTGTGTATAGTCTTAACCTGAGACTTACATCGCTAATACTTACGATAATCGATAGACTTTGGTCTTGGTGGTACAGGCTTTAACCGGTTCTGCGTACACCACTTCTGGGTTTATCAGAGAGTCGTAGTGTATTGGATGTGATGTCAAGACGGAAGTATCACTCCAGTCATAGTGGAGATGATGTCACGCAGGATACGGTATTAGTGCTCTTAAGTGCTGCGCGGCCATCGGGATATTATGACAAGGTCATGTATATCCGATTATAGAGACTAGTTACCAGACATCCGACATGTGCTTCGTACGGGGCAGACACTTATCCAGCCCCAGGCCTAGCACGTGACTATCCGATACTGGGCCGATATGCACAATACAATCGTATACTACGCTTGATATAGATCTTAATATTCTTAATGGATATGTCCGGAGAATTGAGAAGACTTGGTGCTTTGCTATGAGTCGACCTTGTCTAGTAAATCGGTAAAACGTGGTACTTGGTACGTACGTGATTCGGATACTCCGACGACCGTATTTACTGCCAACTTATCCGGGGATCTCATGGGTCGCTTCCCGATAATCCACCGATGACGCACAACTCGCACTCTTGAATAATCTGGGATTATATAGAAGAGAGAGAAAATTAATCTAGGATTGATTACGGAGATATTTTATCTAGGATAAAATATCGTCAGAGAGAGATAACGATTAATTTGGAATTAATCGATTAAATTAATATATTCGATATATTAAACGAAATTAGATTTCGGCGCGGATTAAATTAGATTTTAATTCGGGCGAACGAATTAATTTAGAATTAATTCGTTAGCGACGTGAATAGTGAATTCCCTAGGCGTAATCATCTAATTACGACGCGACGGAAAAATCGTTAATTTGGAATTAACGAACCCGAGACCGAGTGTGATTGCGAGCGTATTCGTATTTCGAATTCGAGTGCGGCATCGCAAGTCGCATCAAGCGTCAAATCATTCGTCACATCAAGCGTCAAAACAAATGTCACTTTGAGTGATGTGATTGATTGATGTGATTGATTGATTGAAAGACATGTCACTTTATTAAAGTTGATATGACTTGATGGACATTGATATTGGAGTGTGGAACACTCAAGCTTATTACATTCAATTTGTTTGACTTTTTGAAAGTTAAATTAATTGGTAAATCATTTAATATTTTTTGGAAAATATATAAACAAAATGATTTACAACTTTTGTAATAACTTAACACATTTCTTTCTCTCTCATTTTGCTCTCTTCTTCTCACGCCCAAAAGCTTAGAAGTTCACTGGTTTTGAACCAGAAATGGCGTGACACCAAGGGAAGCCAAGAGTGGGTTTTCATGGTGAAAATTCAAGTGCTAGCACACTTACGAGTCTTGCGAAGGTGGTAGGGAGGTTCGCCCATGAGCCGGGATCCGTCGGACGAGGCTTGGAGCTCCGTTTTCTCAGCTCAAATCTGAAATTCGTGGACAGTGGACTGCTGCAGTTCATGCGCCAAAACAGTGAGCTTTTTGGCTTGATTCGTCTTCAAATCGACTCAACCGATCGATGTGAGTATTCCGCTACCTCCGTTGATGTATTCACGCATTATTTTCATTGCTTGTTTGATTGTGGGACCTAGATTAATACCAACATTTCCCTGACAGAGATGGTTGAGCCAAGTGTCAGTATGACTTTTTACTGAGTGGTTGGGGAAAAGAACCATGAGGCAATAATAACCAAGTGACATGAGCCAACGTCATGGATGGTGGAATAGTGGATTTGGGAGCCTATATAAAGGGGTTGAAGTCTCAGATTAAAGGGTTGTTTGTCTATTTTCTGCATCTCACAACTTCGAGAGAAATTGAGAGTTGAAGGGTTAATGATAGAGGGAGAAAATAGGTCAGCATCCGACCACTTGAGAGATTTATGCCGGGCTTGTTGTAAGACCGAATGAGTTTATTTTGGCATTTTTGTATCCCCCCACTTGTAGCTCGGGTCAATCTTGACCCCGAGTGAGTAATAAAATACACCCATTTTCTCCCGTAGACGTAGGTTGGGGCTACTCTCCACTGAACCACATAAACTCTGTGTTTTCTTGTCTGCTTGCTAAATTTGCTTTACGTTCCCAACTAACCAAACAAATTCATTGTTGAGGGAAGTTTATTCGAGGGATTAATTTCATGTATTACCCTTCGAATGAAAAACGGCCATCAATATTTTTTTATTACAACACATGGATTTGGCTCTTTTGAGCACAACATAATTCGTCTGAGTGAGTTATTAGTAAATAATATCAAATAAAAATTGATGCTTATCAGATACTTTAATTGTGTAGAGCACAACCATTAATTACAAGCAACTTAATTTTTTTGGGTTTAATGACATGTAAATTTTTTTGAAAAATAGAATGAGAATTACAGGGACAAAACATAATGTGCTTTATTTGCCATCATCAGATCTCAATTATGATTTTTGTAAGGGAAATAATCTAAATACATGACAAGTTATGTTTACTACTTGGTTTCTGCTATATTTGGTGATGTTCGAGTAAAGAATTTTGATGTTCCAGAGAATACTATTTAGTGCGGGCTTAAAAAATTTGTTCTAATTATTATAGTCAAGATAATTGAGTTGACAAAGGTTTTGTCGGTTGGTTAATATCATCATATACTGTAAGTTAAGAAAATTCAAGTGAAAGTTTATACTCGAAGTGGTTTCTCTCTATTTTGTGTTTATCAATCCATCAACTAAATCTTATATTGATTTTTTTTATTTTTTATTTTCTGTAATTATTTTATTTCTTTTTTATTTACACTTTTTAGTAACTGTTTAGATTAAGAGTATGTTGACATGATAGATCTAAGGTTGTATGATTATAACAGTATAAACATTATCATAGTTAGAATTAAATTCTATACTATTGAAACATATTCCCAATAAATATATTAAGGTTAGAACCATCATTCATGTATTTTATTTTTTATCTGAATATTCCTTAATATATACATAATAATTTATTAACTAGCTACAAAATGGCAAAAAAAAAAAAAATTAAAGGAATTCAGTTCAATGTTTGTCTATATACCACATTGGAGTGAAATGTGTGCCAATAAAGGATTTTTCTATATATATAATGTCACGCCTCAACTTGTTTAATTCATGCGTGACAATTCTTTGTATGGCTATAAACCTATTTTGGTGGTCCAAAAACATGGCCAAGTATTAGGCCAACCTTGGAGGACCATTTCAACCCATGAGTTATCGTATAGAGCGCCTTATTTTGGGTGGTTTTGTCTTATTTTTGGATTCAATCTCTTAAGGATAACTTGGGGCCTTATTTAGGCTATCTGATCTTATTTAGGAAAGTATCTTTGTCTTCTAAATAATATAAAGGAGCTATATGTATTGTATTTCTTTTATTTGCTGGATTCTTCTTTATTGTAGTAGGATTACTAGCAATAAATATTGTGCTAACTTATAAATATACGTTTAATTGATATGTATATAAATAAAGCTTTATTGAATGTAATAAAAAAGTTATTCAATATATTCTCTCTCACAAATTCGTGGCTCACTCTCTCTAAATAAAACACACACAAAAGACTACTTGAGCACAAAATGTGTGAATTCAATACTTAATACTGCATGACAAGTTAAGGTTGTGACATTACATAGGTTTCGAGCACCAAAAACGCCCAAGGGTTGTTCTATATTATGGGAAAAGAGTAGAAAATGTTAGGGGGTTGTTCTTGAAGTTTTAGAGTGATTTCATGGTGTTACGCGGCTGTTCGACGCGTACATGTTTGTTTCTATTTGTGAGGACTGTTTTGGTGTGTGTTTTGTGATTTTTGTGCTACTTCTTGGGTTATTTTTTTAAAATTTTTTGGGAGTATTTTTCTTGAGTTTGTAACTGTGGTAGTCCAAAATTTCAAGCCATCATTTTCTGGGATTTTTGGAGTTGTTTTGACAATGCAGAGAAGGGCGGATAGCAGGCTGTTTTGGGTTGATTTTTAGGGGTTTTTAGGTAAAATCCATCAGCTCTCAGGGCTATTCGGGGCCCATACATGGAGTTTTGGAGCTTTCCAAGTGATAAGGAAACATGTCGGAGTTGAAGAGTGAGGAGAATAGAGGTCGAGAAAATAATCATATTATTGGAAAAATGAGATCTAGTAATGAGGCATCTCGTAACATTGTGTATGCGTTCAGTGCTACTGTTGGAACAGTAGAAGATGGATTAGCGAATTCTAGGGATTGAATCGATTGTGTGGAGCAAGGATTGGAGAGTTTTTGAACTTTCTTGGGGAAGAACGGTACAAAACTCTCTATTAAGCGACACAACAAAGGGAACTTGTGGACCTTGCGGTAGATTAATAGGTGTTTTGAGCAATTTTCGAGTGGAGTTTGATGGGGCATCAACGGTCTTCACGCGGAGGTGAGTTGAGCTGCGTGCGCAAGGTGAGCGTACAAGGGAAGACACTGTATTATACAAAGTGGCAGTGGTATCGTTTGCATTAGGTACACACATGGGTGGTGACAAGCCAAGGGTGGGGACTCTGAAGCTGAAGGAGTTAAGCAAAAAACAAAATGCTTAGAAGCTTGAAGATTATATTTGGCAATTGGAGAGATATTTCGAGGCAATAGACTTGCGCAAAGAGCGGGATAAGGTAAACACCCTAACTGTGTATATTTTTGATCATGATATTTATTGGTGGCATGGGAAACACGTGGAGATCCGAAGGGGTGAGTGCACGATTTGTTCATAAAATGAGCTAAAAGTGAAACTCAAGAGGCTATTCCTTCTGAAGAATGTGTCACAAGAGGCACGCTCTAAGATCGAAAATTTGAGGCAAACTAAGACCATTGTAAAATATGTCGAGGAGTTATTATGTTTGAAGTTACGATTAAGTAATATGAGCAATAATATCTTATTGTATGACTTCTTGGAGAGCTTATAACAATGGACAACACTTAAGTTGGAAAGATGTTGGGGTCAATGACATCCATACAACTCTAACTATGGTAGAAATCTTGGAAGATTTCTGGAGGGATCAATTGAAATTAAAAAGGGACAAGCAATATTAAGAATATGATGATGCATGGGGAAACTCTCATATGGATTAGAAGGGGTCGCAAGACATAGGGAAAAATGGGATGACAAGAAGGTCAAAAATTCTCGGGGCGGTTGTTTCTTAAGCGAGGCCACTGATAATGGGTCACAAGATTGTCCAAATTAGAAGACGTTCAACGCCATGATGGAGAGGGCAAGAAAAGAAGCGTCCATAGGGCACTATAGATTCTCAATGCCTTAAGGAAGGATTTCACAGTGGGAAAACACCAAAGGAAATACTCGATGCATGGAAACGCCAACATCAATGATAAGGTGATTTTGAGGCTAACTCATATAAGGGCGACGCATAACTTTATGATTAGTGCGACAACAAGGCATTTGGGATTGAAATGGATCAGGCGAGAAGTGTTCCTCAAAAAGGTAAATAGGAGAGCAAGGCTGATTTATGGCATAACTTGTGGTATGATTATAAGTCTTGGTAATTAGTATGGAAAGGTCAATATTTCAATCGATCTTATTGATTATATAGCGATAGCTTTGGACATGGATTTCTTACGGCAACATAAGGTAGTGCCGCAACCCCATTTGAATGAATTGGGTATCTTGGAGTGCAGCAGGCCATACATGATAGCAACAGTGGCAAAACCAGCTTTTTACTGCTATCTACCCTTGTTGTTGCAAACCTTGGATATATTAAGGCATGGGAAAGAGACATTTGATGGTGCGGTAAGGAAAAAAAGTGAGGGAATAGTTAATTGGCTAAGGTGTTACCGAAGCATGGGGACATGCAACATGAGTTTTTGTAGAATGTTCCACTTTGAGATGAATTGGATCATGAGCTTGGAAAATAAAAGCCACATGAGAAGCCATATATGATAACCTATTGAGAGTCGATAGAATATCGAAAGCCATTGGAGTTGATAGAACTCTGAAGATTATCATTGGGTTTGGTGGGTATGGTATATTGCGATGCGTCGACATTGCTTTGTTATATGAGCGATAAGTCATTGTGTGTGGGCAACGAGCATGCGATATCCAACAAGAAACAAGTCCATTTTATTGCTAATTTTTCTGATTGTCTTGGGCTCATCTGAGTGAGGTTGGCCAGAGCCTCAATGAGAAGACAAATGAGGGATGAATAACAGAATGGGCTAAAATGATCAAGCAATGATCTTTTCATTGGGTTTATCAAGGGAAAATTGGCTATAAAAACATCTAATATAGGCTTGTTTAATGGGAAATCGAGGAAATGATCTGAATTGATTAGGCCTACTTTTAAGAAGTGAACATGCGCCATGGTTAGAAAATTGGGCAATGTTTTTTTGAACAGTGCATCCGCATATGAGGTGTATAGGGGGAGTTGAGATTTTTCTTTAGGGGTTGTAATGGTACAACTAAGGGTTCTGAATTCTTCTAAGAGTTGGGACAAAAGTGAAACTTGGCAAGTCAGGTTGGGTGCAAAGCGCGACAAGCTTGCGGTAAGTTTATAAATGAGATGCAATGTTTCTACATGGGGCTGAATTCATTCAATTTGAGCAATCTCAAGGGCTTCGAGTCCATATTGAGGCTTTTCGTGCATCAAGACTTTCATAAGGCTCGCTCAAAGGGACATAAGGGTTTCAAAGTTCAATATTTTAAGGGGAACATCTTCAAGGATGGACATGGTCTATGACATTATGGTGGAGCTAGTGTGTATGGTATGTACTATTATGGACGCTCACCAAGGGTTAGTGTATGAGTGAATATGGGTTTATCGCTATCCCTATGACGTCGGCGGCCATTACACTATTGGGTTCGCAGCCTCTAGAGAGTACAGATAGTCATGTGGGGGAGCTAAGAGGAGAATAAGAGAGTCGCTACCAAATATGAGACACCAAGAATGATTTAAGGTCGCATTACCCCCTTTGCAAGGTCTGACTTTAAATCTGTTTAGGTTCGAAATGGTTTCTTACTGATGCCAGTATAATATTTACGCTTGAACGAGTTATCCCCACATCTTATAATGCAAGATACTATGTTAGAACAAAATCTCAAATACGCAGAAATGTTAAAAATGGTGTTCTAAGGTTGTACCTTTGAGTTTGTAGTGGCTGTGAAGATCCTTTTGAATACTAGGTCTCTGCTGGATTCACACTAGGAGGTATGGAACTCCAAGAGATTGGTGGTTTTTATTTTTAGTTGATAAAGTTTTATTTTCTCCCCCTTTTTAGCCTTTTTCCCATTAAAAATCCTCCATTCTAGATTGTTATCAACCTCTTTTATAGTGTAAATGATGGGTCTAAGGATCCAATGAGGAAAAAGAATCCTCTTTTTCTCTCATCTCTATCTGACGTTACTAAAATACTGGAGTGTGTAACGCTCAACGTGTGTTCGATCAGACTTATAATTTAAAATGTATGTCTGGCAGGATGTTTATCAATCTGTGACTTCATTCCTTAGAAATTCGCACATGTATTGAACAATTAACACATGTCTAGCCATATATGCAATTTGAATTCCATGTCCAACCAGCCATGATCAGATCTTGTGTCTTTGGTAACTGATAAGCTGCTCATTCAAGGAAAACTATGTCATGTCCTGCCGAATTTAGGGTTTTCAATGTATATCCGACCAGATTTATTGACTAAAGTGAAGGTAGGCCGTACATAGGTGATGTTCGGCTGGCTTCTGGACTATGTTCTCAGAGTCCATTTCCTTTCTGCATTCATCTTTATAATTTCTCATTTTTTAGAGGGTGTCTCGTAAGAGACTCATCATCAGGCTATGCATAAAAATACAATGTCTACAGTCACCGACATTTTATAGGCTTGTGCAGTGTGTGACAGTGACAAGCCTATCAAAGTCATACATGCATTTTTGCTTACCTTATTCATCGAGTGACGCCAGACTTACCTGGTTATCTTGTGGTTTGATTATTGATATATGGGTAATCGGGCCTTCTGTTGCTTGAATTGGTGGTGAGATGCTTTGATCCCTTGTTAAGACTCTATAGTAGGTGTTGGCCCTCAGGCTTTATTCTCGATGCTCCATTCCTCATTCCCAAGACTTCATTGTAAGGCTTCATCATTCCTCCTTGAGGGTTTATCCCTTTTTTTTCCAAAGCTTCATTTTCTAAATTTTCATTGTGAGGCTTTATCTCTCATTCTCTAATCACGATGTTTCATCTCTTATTTTCAAGGCTTCATTTTGACGCTTCATCCATTATTCTCTAGGTTTCATTCCGAGGCTTCAACCTTCAAGGCTTCATACCTCAAATCTTCATTCCTAAATCATCATGGTGAGGCATCATCCTCAAATCTTCACTGTGGGGCTTCATTCCCAAAATCTTCATCGTGAAGCTTCATCACTCAATGCTTCATTCCTAAATCTTCACCGTGAGGCTTCGTCCATCAGGGCTTTTCCTGAATCTTCACCTTGAGGCTCCATCTCTCAAGGTTCATTCCCGAATCTTCATCGTGAGGCTTCATCCCTCAAGGCTTCATTCCTAAATCATCATGGTCAGACTTCATCCCTCAAGGCTTTATTTCAAAATCTTCACTGTGAGGCTTCATCCTTCAAGGCTTCATTCTGAGGTTTCATCATTCATTCTCGGAGTATTTTATCATCTGATCACTTTTTTCTGTTGTCCTCATTTCAAAATTCGGCTACGTGGCCTTCAACTACTATATCCGGGCTGTCTCTACCCCCAGTATTTTTAGGCAGGCTTCTCCCCTTGTATCATTTTCTTAAGAGGGTCTCTCCTCTAGTGACTATAATGCTGACACTCATTGATCAAGTCCAGAATCTCAAGTATGTACCACCTCATAACAGGTACCATAACTGTAAGCTTTAGTGCTTATTCTTGTGAAAATCCATGTCGGGTTCAAAACTCTGATCTAGCACATCTGCTTCTGATTCATAACTTGATCAATTCTTCCACTAGGCCTTCTCTTACCGAAGAGGTTGACCCCGAGGTAACTCTGTTCAGTCCATCCACTAGCTTCTCCACTTTGAAAAAGCTCATCTTCTACCACATATTCTTAAGAGGGTCTGGCCCCTTCTGAATATCGGGTGCTCCGTGCCTTGGAGGCTTTAACTTTTGACAGCTAGTGAGTGATTTTTGTCTTGCTCCTCTTCTTAGAGGCTGGCGTTTGTTCAAATTTAAAGCAAAAGAAATGTTATTGGCATGTATGTATGTGTGTATACATGTATGTATGTAAATGATCTCTAACTACATACTCGTTCTTCGGTTTGTAGAAGTGTGAGAGTTATGAAGCTTCTTCTATAGAGGTACCATAAGACTTTGTCTAATTTCTACTTAGGTTATCTCTCAGGATTTCCAAATCATTGGTTTTGATTTCCAAATCTTCACATGTTCTCAAAAAGTTTCTCGAAATTCCACATTTTCCAAAATTTCAGCATTGTCTAAATTCAAAATTCAATCTCAACTAAGGTTTTAACTTCTCAAATACTTCTCCATATGTGTGTGTGATTTTCTAACTAAGAATTACGTGCAATCTGGATTGGTTTATGTTGGTGCCAAAAGTAGATTAAAATTGACACTTTAGTTCATTTTTCATATTTTCCAATGCTAAGGTAATCTAACACCTAGTTAGGGGATCAACAAGATCTCTTCAAAGACTAATTATTTTTTACAGGGCTTATTTTCATCCCTAGCTTCCTAAGACGTCGAACTGCCTTTTGACGTAAAGACTTCACATTTGTGATGCGAGCCCTTTATTACTCAATAATTTCACCAACTTAAGTTGATTTCCATGCTCAATATTTGAGTTATCATTTGATGCAAAAGTATTCGTGTGGTGCACGATACTCCTGGTTATTAAAAAATCTAAACAACAGAGCAGGTTTTGGGGGATTCACCATTTTTCATTTGCATATTTTTCCTTTTTCTTCTTTTCTCTCTTTCTTTTCCTTATTTTTTTTTTGCTTGCGTCATCTCCTTAACCTAGTGTCACTATATCCTTAACTTTGGAAAAAAGTCAAATGAGTGACAAATGTCTTAACTATCCCTCCAAGTTATTCCATCATAATCTCTTTCTAAGTGCATTGTAATTCTAAATACAAGTTTTAGTGTGCCTTTGTGGATAGCATTCTTGACATGATCCAGGCAGACAACAAACCAAATGACGCATTACAAGTACCAGAAGGGCCAATTACGAGGCAGAGGACCAAAAGACTCAGAGAAGCAATGGCGGGATTAGTTCAGAGTTTTATGGCGGCTGCAACCAACAAATAGAGGCGCATGTGGGCTTCGATGGAAAGGGCCCAAAGCCATTTCACTTGGCCCAAATCAGTTTAGAATAAAGCTTTTTAGGCTTTTAAAGACTTAAAGACTTGATATTTGTGTAATTTCGTTTTTAGGGGCATTATTGTCTTTATGCCTTTAGGGTTTCTTTTTGTAACAATATTTAAGCTTACTTTCTTCTTCATTTGAGGAAACCAACGAATTTGTAAACTCAAAAAGCTTAAAGCTTTGGCTATGGCCGAATTATTGTAAGGGAGGGATTCCCCTTTTCAAGTTTGAATCGACTTATCTAAGTTTTGGCAAACTTAGTGGCGTCTCCATTGCTAGCAAAACACTACAAGGATTCATCTTAAAGGTTCTCAAGGGCAAGTTCTTTGTGGGTCTTCTTTGTGGCCTTGGAAAGGTTTTGTTTCTACAAAATCATATTCGCGGTTCTTGGGGTTCTGTCCGTTGCTTGGGGTTTGCTTGGATTTCGAATCCAAGTGGGTTCCTTGTCATTTGGTATCTAGAGCTCAGGGTTCCAAGGTCTGATTTTTCTATCTTTCCTTTTGTTTGATTCTGTTTTTCTCTTGTTCTTTGTTATTTTCGTTTCAGTTCTTGTTGGATCATGTTTCTGTTTTTTTGTTTTGTTTATTTCTGGATCTGTTTTTGGTGTGTTTGTTCTTTGTTATTTTCGTTTCAGTCCTTGTTGGATCTTGATTCTGTTTTTGTTTTGTTTATTTCTGGATCTGTTTTTGGTGTGTTCTGCATATCAGTTCATTCCAGTTGCATATCAGTTCATCTTCATCACTTTTTCCAGTTCTGGGCTTCTGTTCTGTTCTTCCTATCAGTTCGTCATAGTCATTCTGTTCTTTAGCATATGTTTAAGAAATAAGCATGTTCTTGGCGGCTGTGTGTTTTGTTTTCTAAAACCCTAGTGTAGTGTGAAATCAGACCCTGAAAACTAAGTGAAGTCTGAAATCAGACCTAAAACGTAACCTCTGAAATCTGCCTATTGAAATCAGACTCTGAGTTCAGACCCTGAAACTTAACTATTGAAATCAGACTCTGAGTTCAGACCCTGAAACTTAACTAGTGAAATCAGACTCTGAGTTCAGACCCTGAAACTTAACTATTGAATAAGCTTCTGAGATCAGACCCTGAAACTTAGCCTCTAAAATCAGACCCAGACCAGTAGCCTCTGAAATCAAACTCAGACCAGTAACCTCTGAAATCAGACCTAGACCAATAGCCTCTGAAATCAAACCCTAACCAGTAACCTCTGAAAATTAGCCTCTGAATTCAGACCCTGAAATCAGACCCTTATTCGACTCTGAAATCAGACACTGACCACAGCCTCTGTATTCAGACCATCATCAGACTCTGAAATCAGGCTTTGAAAACCAGCCTCTGAAATCAGAACCTAAATCAGCCTCTGAAATCAGAACCACATTTAGCATCTGACGTATCAAAAAAAAAAAAAAAAAAAAGAAAAGAAAAAGGACTTGAGTGATAGTGATCACTTGAGCAGAAAAAAAAAAAGAGTAAAAAAGTGCATTTTTTTTGGTTGAATCTAGTTTGTTCCGTATTATCATTTAGGTGCCCGTGGAGGGTATTCCATCAAAATTTCTATAGCGGTGCCAAATTTTCTACCGAAATTGCATACGACCGTGAATTTGCATGCTTATTTTTTTCCATTGTGCTAATTGTTTACTCCTTATTTCTAATTACTCTAGCTTAAATATTATTGATTGAGTCTCCGTCATTACTATTCTTATTCGCGTTTTGTTTTCCGCCTGCCCTATATATATATATATATATATATATATATATATATATATATATATATTGTTGGGTCCTTTGTGTTTCATGCTGGCTTGAGGACTACATTTGGTTTGTATTCTTGGATTGAGTGTGATTCACATTTGAATTGAGGACGAACTCAAGAGTGGTAAAAGGCAGTGATTGTGAGCACAGTATCAGGTAAAAGCCAATAGAGTGCAAACACGAGTGGAGTGATATCATTCGAGTGTAAACACGTGAGATTGTGAGGATTTAGATATTTGCTTTACTTTCCTGTTATTTCTAATCTGTTTGTTTAGTGTTGAGATGGCAGGTCTAACTACTGATGAAAAGCTTGAGGCATTGGATAGGAAATTTACAGATATGATGGAGAATATGAATACTGCTTTGGAGAGATTGTCCAAGAGTGTAGAGAGTATTCAAACTGGTAGCGGTCCCAGAGTACCACCACCTCAGAATGTACCACCACCTCACAATGTGCCACCTCGCCGTGTACCACCACAGTATGTACCACCAGATGAAGAGGAAGCTGAAAATGAGTTTGATGATTCTGATGGTTTTGATGATGTGGAGGAGAGATTTCAGCCTGGGCATGATAGGAGGCCTAATAGGAGGTTTGATAGGAGGAATGATAGGAGGGATAGACGGTTTGATGATAGAGGTGCATTTGATGCCAGAAGAGGGGATTATGATCGGAGAGGATATGGTAGGCGAGGAGATGTAGATGGTGATCTAGGTAGCATCAAGATCAAGATACCAACTTTCCAAGGCAAGAATGATCCTGAAGCTTATTTGGAATGGAAAAGAAAATAGAATTGATTTTCAACTGTCATCACTACTCAGACGAGAAGAAGATCAGTCTGACAGCAATTGAGTTTACCGATTATGCTATGATTTGGTGGGATCAGCTTATCTCTACTCGGAGGAGAAACTATGAGAGACCGGTTCAGACATGGGCAGAACTTAGGGGTCTCATGAGAAAGAGATTTATACCCAGCCATTACTATAGGGAGTTGTATCAGAAACTACAACATCTGTATCAGGGGACCAAAAGTGTTGAGAACTATTACACAGAGATGGAAGTTGCCATGATCAGGGAAAATGTAGTTGAGGATGCAGAAGCTACTATGGCATGGTTTCTAGGGGGCTTGAATAGAGAGATTGCAAACATGGTGGAGTTGCATCATTATGTTGATTTGGAGGATATGCTTCACATGTCTATCAAGATAGAAAGGCAACTCAAGAAAAAGTCAACATCCAGATTTGGTACTCAGGCTACTTCTGCATGGAAAGGGAAATGGGTTCCGAATGAGAAGCGAGATGGAGGCTTTGACAAGCCTAGAGGCGAATTCAGTGGAGGCTTTAATAAGCCTAGGGCCGAACCTAGTGCCAAGGGTAAAGAGGCTGCGGAACCGAGCAAAACTAGACCAAAACCTGAGGGTGCAGCTGCTAGAACTAAAGATGTCAAGTGTTTCAAGTGTTTGGGCATGGGACACTATGCTTCACAATGTCCCAATAGGCGTACCTTAGTGATTGATAAAAAGAGTGGAGAGGTGTACTCTACCGATAGTGAGGTTGAGGAGGAGATGCCAGAGTTGGAGGATGCTAGTGACCATGAGGGAGCTGCATACCCGCTGGATAACTTATCCTTAGTTGTCAAGCGTGCTTTGAGTGCACTTGTTGTAGAGGATGAGAGTGTGCAGCAGAGGGAGAACATATTCCATACTAGGTGCCGTGTGAATGGCAAGGGGTGTAGTATGATCATAGATGGGGGCAGTTGTACTAATGTTGCTAGCACAGCTTTGATTGAGCGATTGGGGTTGAGTTGCTTGAGACACCCGAAGCCTTACAAGTTGCAGTGGTTAAATGATTGTGGGGAGATAAGTGTGACAAATCAGGTACTGTTGAGCTTTACCATTGGGCCATACACAGATGATGTCCTATGTGATGTGATACCGATGCATGCAGGACATATTCTTTTGGGCAGGCCGTGGCAGTTTGATAAGAAGGTTATTCATGATGGGTTCAAGAACAAGTACTCTTTCCAGCATAATGGAAAACCCATTACATTATACCCACTTACACCTACACAAGTCCATGAAGATCAGGTTAAGTTGCAACTTGAGCGTGACAAAGAGAGAGCGAAGGGAAACACCACCTTGGGTGAGACTAGTGAGAGTGGTGTATCTGGTGAGAAAAATAAGGCCAAGGCCGTGGGAGTTTCCAAGGGGAGTGTGAGTGAAGTAGTAAGGGGGAAACAAAAGAGAGAGTTAAAAAGAGTTTCTACATGGGTGAGGGTGAAGCAAGGAAAGGATTCAAGGCTAGCAAGCTCATGTTATTGTTAGTCTATAAGGAGCCTCATATTTATTTTACTAACTCTGACCATTTGCTTTCTGTGTCTATTTCATCTCTTTTGCAGGATTACAGTGACATACTGACAGAGGACATACCTAGTGGGCTTCCACCCATTAGAGGTATTGAACACCAGATTGACTTCATACCTGGAGCAGTCATTCCTAACAGACCGGCTTATAGGAGCAATCCCGAGGAGACAAAGGAGCTACAAAGGCAAGTACGGGAGTTGATGGACAAGGGGTATGTAAGGGAAAGCATGGTCCTTGTGCAGTACCAGTGCTTCTAGTTCCTAAGAAAGATGGGACGTGGCGTATGTGCGTTGACTGCCGAGCTATCAATAATATTACGGTAAAGTATCGTCACCCCATTCCTAGGCTAGATGACATGTTGGATGAATTGCATGGTTCCAAAATTTTTAGTAAGATTGATTTAAAGAGTGGATACCATCAAATTCGCATGAGAGAGGGAGATGAGTGGAAAACTGCATTTAAGACTAAGTATGGCTTGTATGAATGGTTAGTTATGCCATTTGGTCTCTCAAACGCACCTAGCACATTTATGAGATTGATGAATCATGTTATGCGTGCATTTTTAGGTAATTTTGTTGTGGTTTACTTTGATGACATCTTAGTTTATAGTAAAACAGTAGATGAGCATGTAATGCATTTGGAGCATGTACTTGATGTTTTACGAAAAGAACAATTGTATGCTAACTCTGAAAAATGCACATTTTGCATGGATAGAATTGTATTTCTTGGCTTTGTTGTGAGTGCAGATGGCATCGAGGTAGATGTGGAAAAGGTAAAGGCAATTCAGGAATGGCTTACACCAACTACAGTGACAGAAGTCCGAAGCTTTCATGGGTTAGCGAGCTTCTATAGGAGATTTGTCAAGGACTTCAGTAGCATTGTCGCGCCATTGACTGAGGTAGTAAAGAAGACA
>SKCR01010510.1:0-22065 GCA_019454045.1 Zanthoxylum bungeanum | reverse complement strand
CACTTTGTAAATTAATCATTTTAGTCCTAAAATTGTCAAATACAATTTTGGATGATTCTAAATCATTTCTAAAATGATTTCCAACAAGTCCAACTCATCAAAATCAGGTTGCAACAAAATCCCAAACTTTTGTCAAATTGCCGAACACACCCATAATTTTTGGTTATTTGCAATTTAATCCTTTTATGTTCAAAACATGCCAAGATCAAATCCAATCAACCCAAAAATTAATATGCATCATATACACACTATAATACATCACATATATGAAAAGCCCCAAATTTGGAAAGGGTTAAGAACCCTAATTTTACAATTTCATCAAATTGACCAATATTACCAAATCTTTAAAATCCAACACTTTAATTCATTCTTTACTACACCAAACAAGCCTCACCATCATGAAACAACTCAAGAACAGTTCTAGGTCATTAATGAGTGTCTTAGCAACTCTAGAATGGCAACATGATTATCAAATAATCAAAAGAGAGCTTACGAAACCATTTCAAGCTCACTTGGGAACCATAGATGCATTCATCTTTCATTCAAGTTCACAACCAATTAAAAACACAAACTATAAGTGTAGAGACAATATCCTAGCAACTCAAGATGAAGCTAAGCATGTTAGAAATATTTTTCATGTTGAAAGCTTTAAAAAAACATACAAAACTCAAAGATTTCCAAGATTTTTCCTTTTGCCTGCAAACTTTTCTCTCAACTTCTTTTGTGTTTATTTTGGTAACTAATGAACCCTTAAACCCTAAAAATGAAACAAAACAATTTATACCCCAACTTTTAGCCCTTGGCCGAATTTGGTGTATAGAATAATATCTAGATATTATTTTTGTTTCAATTAATTTTGCTTTATCAACTTGCATTTTAAATCATTACATCCTTAATGAATTATTCAACAAGTCAACAAAAACAACTAAAAACATTTCCATAAATATCATAACTTTAAGATATTTATATTTTAATTAATTTAATTATTCATTAATTAAATAATTAAGTAATTATTTAAATATAAATATTTTAAATATATGTATTATAGTTACATTAAATATCCAAATACATATATATTTACGATAATAGTCAAATATCTCAATTTGACAATTAATTAATGTGTATTTGATAAAATTTATCATTAAATACAAATACACAAAAATTAGGGAATGACTATTAGGTCCATTCGCATGTATTTTTCGTTTAACATTTAAACGACTTATAAATAATCAGTATTATTCATAAATATTGTCATAGTACTCTACGAGTATATTTCACTAGTGAGACTCTCTAGATTCATGTATATCCGTCACGAAATCCAATTTCGTGTCCATAATTTACCCAACCGTAAATTATGACGACCACGGATAAACTCGATGAATCATACTGGTCGACGTCATGGCATATGTATAATTCCTCCGTCACAGGTATCCGGATATATCCCAGAGATATAGATGTAAACGTCAAATCTTCATAGGGATAATCTCATCGACGTCTCTATTAGCAATCTCTAAAAAAACACTTAGAACTGACTTCTAAAGTGTACCACGGGCCCATAGCTTTTATCTGATTGCTAATCATAAATGGACTACCTATGCTTTGTACACAGAACTGACGGATCCTATCTCGACACACACAAGACACCCTGAGGATCTATCCACACCCAATGAACATGCGGAGGTCTGATCTATAGATCGGTGATGTGACTGCCATCTAAGTGTGGAAGATGTCTTATGTGCCCACAGTGGTATCTCAAGTCGAAGAATCATAAATGCTACTCAACCCGAGAAGATCTTTAACGACGTTGGTGTACATCCATTAAGAATCTTCGGTGAGTCGTTCAGTGTTTATCCGCTATAAACACCTACACGTCTATACGAGTCCCTCAAGACTCATGGTTCATTGAGAAACCATTGGAATCATATATTCCAGTATACGACATGTACCGGTCTCAATGAGTTTAATTTACTGACCAAATAATGTAAACCTTGACCAGGAACAGTCTAAGAATGACAACGTCATGATATAACTCAATGTCAGTTGCGATGCTTTTGCAACTGTATCATGACTAATCATCCTAAGGTCTTTTACGTCTTGACCATATAAGAAGATATATTATATTATAGAAACTGCTCATTTTATTCATAATAAAATGTTTTACAATAGTATTTACAAGGAAATACAACCGGGAATTGGCGCTCTGAGCACCAACCCTAACATATTTGACAGGTCCAAACGACATCAATGTGCAAGTACTCCTACATCGACCTCAGATGACATACTTGTCGAAATACTCTCCAAGCCAAGGACTCTCTGACTTAGAGAGTATGAGATAAATTGTACCAGTCAAATTTGGGCCAATGGTATAATTTTCTTTTCGCCGAGGCCCAATAACAGACATAGCTCAAATTCCTTCATTTGACTTCCAGACTAAGGTCTGACTAAAGGCTCGAACCCTTTGCATCAGGCCCAAATGTCAGACAGTCCACTTGCTTTCCACATAAAAACATCATATTAATTCTCCAACTGCTATATCTCATTTTTCCTATAACAACAACAACGTCCAATTTTTGGCTTTACATGTTCCGCTTAAGCCCGAAATGGGTGGTTTGGTGGTAGAGTTTCCAATGATTTCAAAAAAAAAAATTAATCTAGATAACCAACATCAACTTGACACTACATGGTACATTCACACTGGTTATGTTGGGTCAAATTAATTTAGTTCCATCTTCTTCAGTCTCATTGACAAACCTAATTTCTCATGTTTGCAGGATGTTGGTTTGAAATTCTATGCCTCTGAGGAATACATAAGCTTTTGAACTATTTCTGGTTAGAAGACTGTGATGCATAACACCAAAGTTGCCTTTATGTTACCGGTAAAGGTCCTGATTTGGTGTATCTTATATTTATCTTCTGGACAGCTGATGGTTGTTACCATAAGTTTCCATTATGATTTAGATTAAAATATACAGAGCTTATGCCAAGTTTAGTCACATAAAGTATGGACTAATGAAACAAATTTAACCTCTATATAATCATCATCATTAATAGTAACTATGGTATGCGCTTTGTTGAAATTTAGGAATCAAGTTATGTCTAAATTTTGGTCAGTCACTGGCTTTGGGACATCTGTTACGAATTTCAGGCCATTTTCTTCTTTTGACTTGGAATATTTTTGGTAGTTTCATCCAAAATCTGAAAAGGTAAAACCAGAGTAAGCTTCTGTGACACTTATTTGAAGTTGGGATCTGTTAGGATTTATTTTGTAACAATACATTTATCACAAGAGCTTAAAATACAAATTAAAGAATTATTTAGATAATTCAGAGAGCGTATCTGATTTAAAATCCATGGATGCAGCGAAAAATTTTGACAGATCTGTTGATAATTCGTACTAAGGAGATCGCCATCTTTTCTCCTCTTCTTGATGGTGAGAAATGTATTCTCCCTATAAACATACTTATGAAGTCTTTTCCTTATGCTTATATTTATCTCTCTCATTCCTCATTTCTTTCATACGGAAATTGAATGCCTTATGCTGTGTTTATATTGATGATTGTGGTGTGAAGCTTGTCATTATGCTTCACATCACAATCACAATAATACAAGCTTTATTAAAGCTTATATTATTCTAAAACCTTTAATAATGGATTTTCATAATAATGAGAGAGAGAGAGAGAGAGAAATCATTAAGCTTATAGAGTAAGCTCTACATGAGAGTGAAGGTGAGACCTTAGCTCACTAATTTATGTAGTGTAATGGGATCATCCATTAAAAGCATATAACATCTCCAAAGCTCGCTCTAATTTCCACACATCAATTAATATAGAGTTCGGCTCACTTTATTATATCTGAAATTGGGCTTCACAATTTCCATTACAAAACTAATTATCTTAGCGCTTTATTAAAACCTATATCACAGTTAATAGAAGCCCATAATTAATATTAGAATAAAATAATATAACATTCTCCCACTTGGGCGATATCAATTGTGAATGTTTTAATGCTAAGAATATTTTATGGATCCAATATTGGTTCATAAACAACTCTAGTATATCATTCCGTCCAATAAGATCATAGATATAGAATCATGGCGATACCTACATTATAATGAAACATAGTCCCTTCCATGGTCATGTATATCAAACAGCCTTATCGACATGAACAAGATGTGATAGAGCAGTAAGATACAATAGCTGAATAACACTCACTTTATTATCTAAAATTAATGTGTTATTTGCTCTTATCGGTCACCAATTTCTCTATTTTATGCAGCCCAGACACGCATCAGAAATCAAGGCTTAAGTAATAAGCATGTATGTCTTTTAGTTCTTTATTATCTCGAGATGAACTTTATGTGTCACAAGACATACCAATAAAGCTTTGTAAATTTATGCCCCAAGTCAATGCATATGATTGACACACATCATAAGACTTTACAAAATGATATGTCAAATAACAAACATTAATATCTTTGAATGAATATGAACCTTTATAGATAACCCCCCACTAACCTAGGGTATCAAAAGATTTTACCAAACCCATACAAGCAACATGATTTGCATAAACAATGGGTCGAAGACCTTTGGTCAAAGGATTAACAATCATATCATTTGTACCGATATCCTCTACTATAATGTCACATTTCTTTACTAGCTCATTTATTGTCAAGTATTTGACCTTCATATGCTTTGACCCAGTGATATTCTTATTATTTTTCACAAATAATACAGTTGAAAGATTATCACAATACAACCTTATAGGTCTAGAAATTGAGTCAACAATTGACATTTCTATAATGAGATTTTGTAGCCAAATAACATGTGACGATGCACCAAAACATGCTACAAACTCAGCCTGTATTGTGGAAGAAGTTTTTTAATGTCTGCTTGACACTTTTCCAAGATATAGTTCCACCTGCTAGTATAAACACATATCCTGAGATAAATTTCCTATCATCTGAACAACCAGCAAAGTCAGAGTCTGTATACCATACTAGTTCAAGATTATCAACTTTTTTGTATGTCAACATGTAATCTTTAGTCCTCTTAAGATATCTAGAAACTCTTAGGTAGCAGTCCGATGTTCCTTTTCAGGATTAGATAAAAATCTTCCCAATACACCAATTGCAAATGTAATATCAGGTCTAGTAAATACATCAAGCTTCCTACTGCACTAGCATATGACACTGTCTTCATGGACTCTCTCTCAACTTCATTCTCAGGTGACCGTGCCAAACTAAATTTATCACTTTCTGCAATGGGCACATCCCAAGATTTACAATCATACATACTGAATCTCTTCAGTATCCGCTCAATGTATGTATTCTGAGAGAGACCTAATACCTTTCGAGTTCTATCTTTATGGATTTCAATAGCCATAATAAAATATGCTTCTCCAAGATCTTTCATATCAAAATTCCTAGACAATGAATGTTTTACCTCATGTAGCATTCCTAGATCGTTACATGCAAGTAAAATATCATCTATATAAAGCATGAGAAAGATAAATTTACTCCCACTGATCTTGATATATATGCATCTATCAACTTTACTTTTCACAAAGCCTAAAGAGGAGATTACATAGTCAAACTTTAGGTACCACTATCGAGAGGCTTGTTTCAAACCATAAATAGACTTCTTAAGTTTACAAACAAGATGGTCTTCACCATCTTTCTGAAATCCTTCAGGTTGTACCATATAGACCCCTTCACTTAATTATCCATTTAGGAATGCAATTTTAATATCCATATGATGTAGCTCTAAATCATAATGAGCTACTAGTGTCATGATTACTCTAAATGTATTTTTAGAAGATGCAAGAGAAAAAGTTTCAATGTAATCAATTCCTCATAACTGAGTAAATCATTTGGCAACTAATCTGGCTTTAAACCTCTTTATATTCATTTGGAGTCTTTCTTGGTCTTATAAACTCATTTACAGCTAATAGGTTTACAACCTTCAAGTAATTCAACAAGTTCCCACACACCATTATATCTCATAGATTGCATTTCATCTCTCATTGCATTTCACCACAGATCGGATTGAGAACTAGAAACAGCTTCTTTAAAAGTTGTTGGATAATCACAATAGCTTATGTCATAATCAATCTTATTTAAATAAACTTCATAATCAGAGGGAATAACATATCGTCTTACCCTGGTTGACCTTCTTAATAGAACATCTGTAACTATATCATGTAATGGCGGAACCTCATTTACATTTATGGGTTCCTCCTCCATAATTGGATTAGTTGCGGGTGTAGGTTCCAATGTCTCAAACTGCATGGGTATAGGCATGTGAACAATTCTGGCATGTTTTCCTTGATTTGAGATTTCTATATGATTATCTTTATCAGCCACATCAAATTCCAAGAACTTAACGGTTTGTAATTCTACGATCCTGGAACCCTTTTCTTTACAGTAAAATTTGTAGCCTTTAGAATGAATAGGGTATCCTATAAAATAGCAACGAGTAGATATGAATTGCAACTTACCTAAAGTGGGATTATAAAGGCGTACTTCTGAAGGACATCCCCAATCACGGAGGTGACTTATGCTAGGTTTCCTACCAATCCATATTTCAAAAGAAGTTCTAGAAACAGACTTACTCGGAACTCTATTGAGGATGTATAAGGTTGTTTTAATTGCCTCACCCCAAAGGAAGTCTTAGTTCTAGACATCATACTTCTTACCATCTCTTGCAGGAAATTGATTTCGCCTTTCGGCCACACCATTATGTTCAGGACTACCTGATATAGTAAATTGACTTACTATTCCACAATCTTTTAAGTATCTGGCAAACGATCACTTTATTTTTCCACTTACCACTCCAGTCAGACCTAACAATGTTGATACTTTTTCCCAACTGTTTCTCAACTTCAGTCTTGAAGATCTTGAATTTATCAAGACTTTTCTTTAATCAAGTACATAAATTCATATTGGGAAAAATCATCAATGAATGTTATATATAACTTATCATTGCAAATTGTGGGTGAATAAGGTCCACTTATGTCTGTATGAATAATTTGTAAAAGATCGGAGCTACGAGTGGATTCATTTTTCTTGATTTTGGTTAGTTTATCCTTACAACAATCAGCACATGTTTCTAGGTCACTAAAGTCAAGAGTAGGTATGATATCATACTTTATTAACCTTTCTATTTTTTCTCTTGAAATGTGACCAAGTATTGTATGCCACAACATGGATGATTTTTCCTTTATTAAGGGTCTTTTGGCAACTTGTTCAACATTAAATGAGTTGAAATAGACTTGACTTGATGCCAAGCAGAGACTGTACAATCTGTATGACAAAACATAATGGACAATTTTATTTAAGTTAAAATATACATATACATAACATATATTAAACTCAAAACCATAACCTTTTTTGTCGAGTATAGTTACTGATATCAAGTTTCGTTTAAAAGATAGTACATACATAACACTTTTCAAAATAAATTCATAATTGGAGTCTAGTTTTAAACAGACATCTCCAACAAAATGTACATCTACCAATTCATTATTTTCAACTACGAGTTTGAACTAATCCTTATTTGGTTTTCTCTTGTTTATGAATTTCTGCAATGTGAAAGCAACATGATCAGTTGCTCCACTGTCAAGCCACCAAGAACTGGATGTGGCATTAACATAATTGGATTCACATACAACAAAAACCATAAAGTTACTTGCATGCCTATGTTTCTTTAACCAAACTTTATACTTGGAACACTCTGACTTCTTGTGCCATTTCTTTTTACAAAAGAAACTTTTAAGTTCTTTCTTGAAGACACATTTAGTACCACCTAAAACACTTGTCTGATAAGTTTTATTGTAATTATGAATATTACCAAAAGCTGAAATTTTAGATTTCTTGTCTTTCTTGTGAGGCTTAGAAACAAGGAGAGCTGTATCTATATGCCTTGCCTTGAGTTTCTCTTCCTCAACGACACTTATGGTAATGAAATCATTAACATTCCATGGTTCTTCTCTTGAATTGTAAGTAGGTACAATTGTACCAAACTCTGGAGGCAAAGTATTCAATGTTTGATAGACAATGCAAGCATCGGGAAGAACTATGTTAAGAATTTTCAGCTTGTTCTGAATATGGACTATCATCAAAATTTACTCTTTAACACATCTATTACCATTATACTTCATTGAGTATAATTGCTTCAGAAGGGTACCAATTTCTACATTGATTGAGACTTTGTATCTTTCAAATACAACTGTGAGGAAATCTTTTGCTATAGTGATTTTTGAACGACCATTTAGCAAATGTTCAGGAATGGATCTCTTTATAGTCAAATAGCACATGCGATTTGACTTATGTCATATTGTATGCAGCTGTTTATCCGTATCAGTACTGAAACTATTAATATCAGCTGACTTAGGAGTAGTCATAGCAAGATCAATATCTGTTAATTTCATAGCCAACTCTACATCTCTTTTCCACATTTTAAAATTGGAGCCAGTTAACATCTCTATAGCCACAGTATTGTTGTTAACTGAAAAACAAATAATAATGCAATTCTTTAGTTTAAGCACAACACATGATAATAAATAATACTTCAAGTCATAAAAGAGTATTATACCAAGAATTTTAACAAATTACTGTATAAACACATTTGGGCAGAATATAATATGTAATTAAAAATTCTTCATATAAGACGATTCAGAAACTTATCCAATCATTGTAAGTTTACCACATTTGGGTGAATAAACCACTCAAACTAGTACATTCTCAATCATATGTAACATTTCTAAAATTTAACATACAATCCACATATTTGGACAGAAGACTACACATCAAAAAATAGAAACATCCCTAAAATATGTGAGACCATCATCACTTAAAAGATTCAGTGAAAATGTCACTTTGGTGACTACAGTTTCACTAAACCCATAAGTAATTCTCACATCGGGATACAGTTTATATCATTTTGATAAATAACCTTAATAATGTAATTTTATTCTTTATAGACAATGGGCTTGATTGTCCATAAAATTACATTCATTAATATTATGATAAAATTTATGAGATAAATTTATTCTTTATATTTATCTTTGTGTCACAAATAAATTAATTGTATTGAAATTTTCTTTATGAGATACAATTAATTCTCTCTAACAAATGATAATTTTTATATCAATGTATAAATAAAATTGATGAGATAACAATTTATCTTTTAAATTATCATGAATAATTAATTATGACTTTATATTTAAAGTTTGGGATAAAACTGAAGTTAAAATGAAGTCCAATGATCAAAAGCAATTTTTGCTTATTTAAGCAAATTCAATTTTAATCAAATCATTTGACTTTTCAACAAATGTATTATTTTACTTTCAAAAGCTTCGTTTTTTAAATCAGGCTTCTATTATACGAATCCAATATTCACATCCCCAATTTCAAATCCAGACTTATTTTCATTAAATTTCAGTATTTCAAAAAATCTTAACATTCACAGATATAAATAGTAATTAATCCAATAAAATTTATGTGCTTAAAAATTGAATCAATTATTAACAAGTATTAACGGATCAAATAAACATGGATTCAACAAAAAATTCATCAGATTTTTCTTAACTTTATGAAAAATCCATAAATTTTAAGATTGTGTTCCTGCGCTGATATTACATATTAGAGTTTACTTTACAACATGACATTTATCACAACATGACATTTAAAGAATTATTCGGATGATTCAGAGAACATACCTGATTTAGAATACATGAATGCAGCGGAAAATTGTGACAGATCTATTGATAGTTCGCACTAAGGAGATCATCTTCTACTCCTATTTTCTTAATGGTGAGAAATTTATTCACCCCTATAAGCTTCCTTATGAAGCTTTTTCCTCATTCCTCATTCCTCATTTCTTTCACACGGCAATTAAATGCCTTATGCTGTGTTTATATTGATGATTGTGGTGTGAAACTTGTCATTATGCTTCACATCACAATCACAATAATACAAGCTTTATTAAAGCTTGTATTATTCTAAAACCTTTAATAATGCATTTTCATAATAATGAGAGAGAGAGTTCGAGAGAATTCATGAAGTTTATAGAGTAAGCTCGATAGGAGAGTGAATGTGAGACCTTAACTCACTAATTTATAGAGTGTAATGAGCTCATCCATAAAAAAACTTATAACATCTTTAAAGTCCGTTTTAATTTCCACACATCAATTAATAGAGTCTAGCCCACTAATTAGATATGAAATTGGGCTTTATAGTTTCTATTATAAATCCAATTATTTTAGCGTTTTATTAAATTTTATATCACAATTAATAGAAGCCTAATAAAATATTCTAGATGAAGAATGAAGCTTGAAATCTAGAATTATAAGTTTGAGAAGGGAATTAGCCAAATTTAAACTGGATGCTTGTAACCTAAAATTTGGAGTGGAATTAAAACTTTCATTAGTTTCATTTTTTTTTTCTGTTTGCATTTGCTGCAAATTGCATTGACTCAAAAAATATTCACGGGTTCGAATTTTGAGAGCAGTCTTTTCGTGAAAAAATATAGGTAATAATCTTATTTGGGCATGACTTTTATATATATCTTTTTTTAAAAAAAAAAAACTGTTAATACGATAAACAACTATATATTAGTAGAATAATTGTTTATTGTAGATAACAATTATTACAATTATTACACGGTAATTGGGAAATCCGAATATGACAAAATTACAATTATAATTATTATCCTCGGAGCAGACCCTAACGGCAGACCCTGAAAGCGGAGGCAGGGACTGATGAGCAGAGGCAGAGGCAGATGGCAGAGACTGAAGGCAGAGACTGACAGCAGAGGCAGAGGCAGAAGATGAAGATGAGGCAGAGGCTGAAGCTGAGGCAGAGGCTGTTGGCAGATGCTGATGCTGAGGCAGAGGCTGTTGGCAGATGCTGAGTCAGGCAGAGGCAGAAGCTGAAGCTGAGGCAGAGGCTGTTGGCAGATGCTGATGCTGAGGCAGAGGCTGTTGGCAGATGCTGAGTCAGGCAGAGGCAGAAGCTGATGCTGAGGCAGAGGCTGTTAGCAGATGCTGAGTCAGGCAGAGGCAGAAGCTGAAGCTGAGGCAGAGGCTGTTGGCAGATGCTGATGGCAGGCAGAGGCAGAAGCTGAAGCTGAGGCTGAGGCAAATCAGAACTTTCCCGAGGCTTGTTGTAAAACAACAATATCCTTAAAACAAATTCGTCCCCTACCGTAGGTGCAGTAGAACGTGAGACGATTGTTTCCCAGGATACAACGGAAACGTACGAGAAAGGGCACCACCAGACTCGTATCCAACGAACCACAAAGTGTTTGAACTCTCCTTTTAACAAAACAAAGAAAATGATCTTTCGTGTGTGTGCTATGTCTTTCTCTATTTTCTATTTCATCTTGATGTTGAAAACAAGAACTGATGTTGTTTATATAGGAAAAGAAAACACATCTCAATTAATAGAAATTAACTAGCCAATTAAATTTCATAATGGGAGATGTTACACATTGTTGTAACCACTAAGCTAATTAAATTAGCACTAATGGAAATTAAACTATATAACCACCAAGCTAATTAGATTAGCACTTATGGAGATTAAACTTTGTAACCACCAAGCTAATTAAATTAGCTGTTATGGAATTACAAAAGGCTTGAAAATTGTGAACTTTGAGCAACAATTTCTCATTCACCCAAGCACCATTTTAAGCATATGAATATACCATTTCGAAGTACTCACGGAGGAGTATCCGAATCATTCAATAACAACCACTAACACGAAGTGGACCATGCTTAAAATTGAGCCTCAAAATGCTTATAAATAAGCATTTTTCCAACAATCCCCCACATGAATGAAATTGGCGAAAAACGTCGAATAAAATTATTTTTATAAAACATTTTATTTTGACCTAGAAGAGTTCAACGGTTCAACACCTGCATAGGATAGGTAGGCCACAGCCTTTGAACCTTCCCTTGTGAAAATATATCTCATTACTGGCTGACAGTTGACGCGCGATGTCATTGAACTGTACTGCCGTTCATGTAATTGGAGAACACATATCACACAGATATTTTACCTACACATTTGAGTTCTCATTATTATGTTCATTTTGGCCATGAACATCTACCTGGTTCTGCAAGAGTTTCTAAAATTGTGCCCCGTACAATTCCCTTTGAAGCGGCCCCACTTCTCTCTCACATAGGTGATTTCTTATTTAAGAGTATCTCGTAATACTCTGCTCGGATTCCCGACGCATAAGAATCATTAAAAGCTTTTGCTTAACCTCTATCCATACGAGCATCACTGTTTCATTTCATCATAGGAATGGACTAGAGGGTAACCCCCACAGTGATCCAATTATGTCTTTTACGAGTAGGTTGTCCCATTGAACCTAGATCTTGGGATCTCCAGTCAACAAGGTTGGGTTTTCCTTCGTAATAAACATTTATCTAATGGGCTTCAGTCCCATTCCCCTCGATGATTTCACAACTAACTCTCTATTTAACCCTTTGGTTAGCGGATCCGCAATGTTATCCTTTGACTTTACATAGTCAATCGAAATAACTCCAGTAGAGAGTAATTGTCTAACGGTATTGTGTCTACGACGAATATGTCTAGACTTACCATTATACATATTGTTATGTGCCCTTCCAATTGCAGATTGACTATCGCAATGAATGCAAATTGCTGGCACTGGCTTAGGCCAACTTGGAATATCCTCTAGAAAATTTCGAAGCCATTCTGCTTCTTCAGCACACTTGTCTAATGCAATGAATTCTGATTCCATTGTAGATCTGGCTATCACAGTCTGTTTGGAGGATTTCCATGATATAGCTGCACCTGCTAGTGTAAACACATAACCACTAGTAGACTTTGAGTCTTTCATGTCAGATATCCAATTAGCATCACTGTATCCTTCGACTACAGCTGGATATCTATGATAGTGCAACCCATAATTACGAGTAAAACGTAAGTACCTAAGTACTCTCACTATTGCTTTCCAGTGATCAACCCCTGGATTACTCGTATATCTGCTGAGCTTGTTTACTGTACAGGCTATATCAGGCCTTGTACAACTCGATAGATACATCAAACTCCCGATCACTCTAGAGTATTCTACTTGAGATATACCATCTCCCCTATTCTTGATAGGTGTAAACTCACATCTAAAGGAGTTCTAGCCACAGCTGAATCATCATCGTTGAATTTACCAAGAATTTTGTCCACATAGTGCGACTGATCAAGAATAAGTCCATCTGGACTTCTCGAGATCTTTATTCCCAGAATGACATCTGCAAGACCCATGTCTTTCATGTCAAACTTGGATTTCAGCATATTCTTGGTAGATTTCACCATTTTGACATTACTCCCGACAATCAGTATGTCATCAACGTAGAGACATAAAATGACATAGCCAACTTCTGTCTCTCTGACATAAATGCATTTATCACATTCATTGATTTTAAAACCATTTGCCAACATGGTGTCATCAAACTTTTTATGCCACTGTTTCGGGGCTTGTTTCAATCCATACAAGGATTTAACTAACTTACAGACTTTCTTTTCTTGTCCTGGAGCTATAAAACCTTCAGGTTGTTCCATGTAGATTTCTTCATCTAAATCTCCATTCAGAAAGGCTGTTTTCACATCCATCTGATGTACCTCAAGATTGCGCAAAGCTGCAATCGCTAGTATCATCCTTATGGAATTTATTCTCGTTACAGGAGAATAAGTATCAAAGTAATCAAGACCTTCACGTTGTCTATAACCTTTAATTACAAGTCTTGCTTTGTACTTGTCAATTGATCCATCTGCCTTTATTTTCCTTTTGAAAATCCACTTGGACCCTAAAGGTTTACATCCTGGAGGAAGATTCACTAACTCCCAGGTGTGATTTTGTAAGATGGATTCAATTTCACTATTGATGGCATCTTTCCACAAGGCACCATCAGCTGACCTTACAGCTTCGTTATAGCTTTGAGGATCATTCTCTAGCAAAAATGTCAGAAAATCTGGACCAAATGATTTTTCCGTTCTAGCTCTTTTGCTACGTCTTAGTTCAGGTTCAACAACTTGTTGATCCTCTGGAACATTAATTTGTTCTCGGTCCTGACTATCTTCAATGATAGTCTCATGTGCCCGTTTGTGCACATCTGAATTCGAATTAGTTTTACAAGGAAAAACGTATTCGAAAAATGATGCATTCCTCGATTCCATTATCGTATTCTTGTGAATATCTGGTACATTAGACTCATGCACAAGAAATCGATAAGCATTACTGTTATGTGCATATCCTATGAAAATGCAATCAACAGTTTTTGGTCCTATCTTCACCTTTTTAGGTGGAGGAATGACTACCTTGGCAAGACACCCCCACACTCGTAGGAATTTATAGGAAGGTACTCTTCCTTTCCACATTTCATAAGGAGTTTTCCCTGCTTCTTTCCGTGGTACCTTATTTAAAAGGTAATTAGCTGATAAGACAGCTTCTCCCCACATAATCTGAGGTAAGCCAGAGCTGATTAACATAGCGTTCATCATCTCTTTCAAGGTACGATTCTTACGTTCCGCAATCCCATTGGATTGAGGCGAATAAGGAGCTGTGGTTTGATGTATGATTCCATTTTGTTCACAAAGTGATTCAAAAGGGAAAACATACTCACCACCACGATCACTTCTTAACTCCTTAATTCTTTTATTCAGTTGGTTCTCAACTTCATTCTTATAGAGAACAAATTTCTCTATAGCTTCGTCCTTGCTTTTCATTAAATACACATAGCAAAATCTTGTGCAATCATCAATAAAGGTAATAAAATATTTATTACCGCCTCTCGATTGTATTGAATTAAAATCACATACATCGGTATGAATTAGATCAAGTGGTTCAGAGTTTCTTTCAATACTATGAAAAGATGATCTTGTTAGTTTTGCCTCAACACAAGTATCACACTTATGTTTGTTATCAATTTTAAAATTGGGAATATGATTCATGTTAATTAACTTTCGCAATGAATTAAAATTAACATGTCCTAATCTACCATGCCAAAGATTAGAATACTCAACAATATAAGCAGAAGAACTAGCTTTATTGATATTTTTGGGTTTAACAACCATTACATTGAGCTTAAAAAGCCCATCAGTTACATACCCTTTTCCCACATACATCCCATTTTTAGTCAAAACTACTTTATCAGACTCGAACACCATCCGGAATCCATGCTTGTTCAGAAGCGATCCAGACACAAGATTCTTCCGTATTTCAGGTACATACAGAACATTGTTCAGAGTCAACTCTTTCCCAGAGGTCATCTTCAGAATCACCTTTCCTTGACCTTCTATCTCAGATGTTGCTGAATTTCCCATGTATATCTTTTCCCCATTTTCAGCAGGCTCAAATGAAGAAAACATGCTCTTGTCTGAGCATACATGTCGAGTGGCACCAGTATCAATCCACCACTCTCTTGGGTTAGAACCCACCAGATTCACCTCAGAAACCACAGCAGAAAGGTTAATGTCTGAAACATCTTGAGTCATGTTTTCTAGCACATTAGCCTTCTTGTTTCTTTTTCTTCTTCGGCAGTCTGCACTCAGAAGACTTGTGACCCATTTTGTCACAGTTGAAGCATTTTCCTTGAAATTTTGATTTCTTGGAAACTCCTCCTTTAGGGCCCATCTTTGACCCTTGTTCTTGAGGTTCTTGTTCTTATGGCCATGTTCGACAACATTTGCTTTGGCCTCATGAGTCATTCTCTCTTTTCAGAAACTCGGTTATCTTCCTCAATTCTTAGCTTAAGAACCAAGTCTTCAATGCTCATTTCTTTTCGCTTATGCTTTAAATAATTCTTGAAATCTTTCCAACCAGGTGGTAGTTTCTCAATTATCGAGGCTACTTGGAAGGTTTCACTTAAACTCATCCCCTCAGCATGAATTTCTGCTAGAATAATCTGCAGTTCTTGTACTTGGCTTATCACAGTTTTGGAATCAATCATTTTAAATCTAGGAAACGGCCTACGACAAATTTCTTAGTACCGGCATCCTCAGTTTTATATTTTCGATCTAAAGATTCCCAAAGCCCTTTAGCTGTTTTCATTCCAGCGTACACACTGTACAAGGAATCACTTAGCCCATTCAGCACATAATTCCGACATAGGAATTCAGAATGTTTCCAAGCTTCAATGGCACTGATGACTTGGATATCAATCTCACCCTCTTTGGGTACATGAGCATCTTCCTTTAGAAACCTCGCAAGGTTCAACGTGGTCAGGTAGAAGAACATTTTCTGTTGCCACCTTTTGAAATTCTGACCACTGAATTTTTCAGGTTTTTCGCAGCAGGATTGACATGGCTCACATGTCCAACAGGTTGTCTAGCCATTGAGGCAGAAATACCTTGGCCAGCCACAACGGCTGCCATATTAAGCCCAGAGGCTGATGCAAGTTGGCCAACCGAAGGGGCTGCCACTGCACTTTGGTCAGCCACGGGGGCTGCCACAACATTCTGGCCAGCCGAAGAGGCTGCCATATTCGGATCTACTGTGTTTGGACTGATTTCCATATCCACAGAGTCGAATTTTGTTTTAAGACTGTAGATAACAATTATTACAATTATTACACGGTAATTGGGAAATCCGAATATGACAAAATTACAATTATAATTATTATCCTCGGAGCAGACCCTAACGGCAGACCCTGAAAGCGGAGGCAGGGACTGATGAGCAGAGGCAGAGGCAGATGGCAGAGACTGAAGGCAGAGACTGAAGCAGCAGAGGCGAAGACAGAAGATGAAGCTGAGGCAGAGGCTGAAGCTGAGGCAGAGGCTGTTGGCAGATGCTGATGCTGAGGCAGAGGCTGTTGGCAGATGCTGATGCTGAGTCAGGCAGAGCAGACAGAAGCTGAATGCTGAGGCAGAGCTGTTGGCAGATGCTGATGCTGAGGCAGAGGTGTGGCAGATGCTGAGTCAGGCAGAGGCAGAGAAGCTGATGCTGAGGCAGAGGCTGTTAGCAGATGCTGAGTCAGGCAGAGAGGCAGAAGCTGAAGCTGAGGAAGAGGCTGTTGGCAGATGCTGATGGCAGGCAGAGGCAGAAGCTGAAGCTGAGGCTGAGGCAAATCGAACTTTCGCGAGGCTTGTTGTAAAACAACAATATCCTTAAAACAAATTCGTCCCCTACCGTAGGTGCAGTAGAACGTGAGACGATTGTTTCCCAGGATACAACGGAAACGTACGAGAAAGGGCACCACCAGACTCGTATCCAACGAACCACAAAGTGTTTGAACTCTCCTTTTAACAAAACAAAGAAAATGATCTTTCGTGTGTGTGCTATGTCTTTCTCTATTTTCTATTTCATTCTCTGATGTTGAAAACAAGAACTGATGTTGTTTATATAGGAAAAGAAAACACATCTCAATTAATAGAAATTAACTAGTCAATTAAATTTCATAATGGGAGATGTTACACATTGTTGTAACCACTAAGCTAATTAAATTAGCACTAATGGAAATTAAACTATATAACCACCAAGCTAATTAGATTAGCACTTATGGAGATTAAACTTTGTAACCACCAAGCTAATTAAATTAGCTGTTATGGAATTACAAAAGGCTTGAAAATTGTGAACTTTGAGCAACAATTTCTCATTCACCCAAGCACCATTTTAAGCATATGAATATACCATTTCGAAGTACTCACGGAGGAGTATCAGAATCATTCAATAACAACCACTAACACGAAGTGGACCATGCTTAAAATTGAGCCTCAAAATGCTTATAAATAAGCATTTTTCCAACAATTATAAAATTTCATGCTTGAAATTTATATCACCACAATAAGCATTGGATAATTTCCAGTTTCCCCCTGAGGTTTGGAGGTGTTTAAGTTTGCAACGATTAATTTATTTATTGTCACTTTGAACCCCTCGCAGTCGCAGTTTAATACGCTGGGTTGTTTTAACGTTATCATAAAGATGTTGTTGACGGCTGATTTCGGTCTCAGTGGCAATAAGGGTTTTTTACTCCCGAGACAATCCTTCTCCAACTGTGAATTTGTTTTGTTTATGGGAAACCAAAAACAAATTTGGCAAAAAATAAGTAATTCACCAATCAATCAAGAGATTTAACGTGGTTCGGCGGATCAGATCCAACCTACGTCCACGGGCACAGAACGAACAATGTTTTTATTACTGAGATATGATTCTCTGATCTCTCTTGTGTTTACAAGTCTGATGATAATGATATTGATTCCCTTACTTACACTTTCCCCTTCTATTTATAATAGTGAATAAATCAGATTCCTTTTCCTATAAGAATTCATAGTCGAAACTACATTCACTTCCCATATCCTATTAGGACACTGACTCATTCACTTCCCATATCCTATTAGGACACTGACTCATTCACTTCCCATATCCTATTAGGACATTGACTTATCAATTTTTCCCCATGAAAGTAGAATAACTTATCTTCTTATCCGTAAAAATAGGATGTCTTATCTTCTGGAGCATATCCCGCCATATTTCTCGGTCTTCATGAGGTCGGTCACAATGGTCTTTTGAACTGAGAATGCTGTTGTCGATCTGATAATGCCCGATCATCCGATCTTAAGTGGTCAGGTTACCGATCTTAAGTGCTCGGACCCCAACTTATGTGGTCGGGTCGGTATTAATGATCTCGATCAACAAGGGAGTTTCCTCTTTTTTACCTCTGCCGTATTGCTTAAATATCATAGGACCTGAAAATACCACCAACATCTGTCCCATAGTTCTCGGTTCCAACAAGTGTACGAGTTGGTGCCAGGAACTATATAAAAGAGTGGTTCGGCTGATGAACTGGTGGCCGATCTTCGAAGGAGAAAATTCGTCGGCCTACACTTATCTCATCATCGGTCTGACTCAGGTGTTCGGTCTGTCTTTCTTTCTACCGACGCGAAATTCCTTTATTGCCCTTCTGTAAACCGTCTCTCAAGATGCGCAACCGTCACATCCTTTAAATGCCCATCGGATCACTTCTAGGGTTTAACGGGAGCCTGCCACTTGTCAACCATCCGTCGTTCTCCCGCAAAAGCAAAAAAAAATAATTCGACGCTATTACCAATTCAAAAGACGCCCAATCTCAGCCGTCCATCCAATTCTGAAAGATCATTTAAAAACGACATGTGGTGTATATCTGACGCTTTCGTTCAATCCAACGGCCACAAGTGCACCGAACAGACTATAACAAAACGGAGTAAACACCGTTGCCCTCTTTCACGAACTCTTCAAATTTCCCCAACCGCGAGAACTCATCTTTCCAATCTGTGCTCAGTGAACTCAAAGAACGACCAGACCGCACCGAGCAATCTGCAACCCTCCTAAAAGAAAAAAGTAAGTCTTCTGAACGACCTTCTTGCTTTGCTTTTCATGAGTTGCGAATCCTGCTCCTTTTTTGTGTGTTTTGGCTTTGTGTTGCTAGGGAGAGATTTATGGCTTGATCGATGTTGTTAGGGCATTTAGAACCCACAAGTGTAGTTTTTCCGGAATCCTAGGGTAGCTGTGAAATCCCTGGCCGTTCTAGAAATTAGATATAGACTGACCTTCCCCCCTTTTTTATTTCTCGGATGTCAGGGATGTCTGACAACAGGTCTTCCTCTGTAAACCCTGCTAGACCTCCGACCCCTCTGTTGAAGAGCTCTCCTCGAGCTCGGGGGCACCAAGCATAGAGGACATCGACACTACCCCCACACCTTCTGAAAATGAACAAGATACTTACCATCAGAGAATACCTCGGAAGGACCCAGAGCCCGGAAATTTCGACTGCTCGGCTTTGGACATGGACTGTCTTTCCAAGATAACTGAAGACGGCCTAGCACTGCTCCGGCAATGATATGACATTCCGATAGATATCGCTCTTGAAGTCCCCGGGCCAATGGATCGTGCTAGTCAACCCGATGAGGGTTCGGTGGCTCTTCTCCCGGCTTTCTTTGAGTGTGGACTTCGGTAGCCAATTCAACGCTATTTTGCCTGGATGCTGGACGAGATGAAGATCGCCCATTGTCAATTAAGTTTGAATAGTTTGAGGTTCTTGGCCGGGCTATATGTGATTTGGCATCGGGCGGGACTCGGCGAACCCTGTCTTGAAGAAGCGAAGAGGTTGTATCGATTGAAGGCCAACCCAAGAACACACCACGGTTGGTACTACCTTTCCGCCTATACTGACTCGTCAAACATTGTCGGCAAACTCCCAGACTCCAACAAAAACTTCAAAGATTTATGGTTATGGGCCACGGGAGATTGGGGACGGGTCCTGAGATCCTACGAAGAGGAGATTTCCGTTCCGGACATCTTCAGAGCGGGAGGTTATGAATCTAACCCTTAGCGTTCCTGCTCTTGATTTTACGATAGGTTTCTAACTTCTTTGACTCTTCCCAGCTTGTTGGAGGGATGCTCTCAATGTCTCCCACCAGGTCCGGGCGCGGGTGCGCTGGGCTCGGTGATATGCCGACCATTGGAAGCAATTTGTTAACGATGCGGCCTTTGTTGAGTCGGGCCTGATTCGGACTGCTCCTCCGAAGGTCCCGGGGCGGATAGGTAGATTCTTACTAACCCTCTGGCCAATCCCCTTGTTTGCTTAGCATGATGATGATTTGAATTTGCTCAGATTCTGGTCTGACCACTCTTTTTGCCTTTGTTTTTGCAGGAATGTCGAAGAGGCCAAAATTCCTTGATCAATTGGCAGGTGTGACAAAGAAAACCGGCCACACTGGGGCCGGGTCTTCTTGGAAACGGCCAGCAACTATTGATGCCAGAAAAGTGACGAGAGGCAGCCCCGTCAGCTATCCACAACTTGTCTCCCCCTTCCAGGGCATCGCCAACAGTCTCCGCCCGACTTGCCAGCCCATCAAAACCTACCAGAAAAAGGAGGCGTCTGCTCGGGGCAGAGGAAACCGAGCTGTCTCAGAAGATGGAGGAGGAACAGGCTCTGATCAAAAAGCAGCCAGTTCAGAAGGAGAAAAAAGTGCCGGAGGGTACTTCCAGAAAGGGGAAAGGTGTCGTTATTATCGGTTCAGAGGACCTCGGTCAGGACATTAGGGAGGCCACTTCTCACATGGTGCCGGAATTCAATGAACTGGTCGAAGCGGTCCTTCCGGTGAAGATTCCAAGATACAAAGATCTTTCCCCTGAGGATATGGTTACATGGCTGTGCTCCCAGATGGCCAAGGTAGCCACATTTCCCTTATTCCCGCTGTGAGTTTATAACTTAGCTTGATTTCTGATTTTCTGTTTCTTCTCGGTAGGCGACCTACCTGGCGGCCAAGAACGATGATCTCCTCCTGAGCCTTTTATCCGAGGGTGGCTAAGCCCAGAGGCTCCAGAACCGACTTACTGAAATGGAGGCCGAGCTTGCCCGTAAAGAAGAAAACATAAAAAATCTGGAGTTGGCTGCCGTTGAGGCCCATACCATAAATAAAGCTCTCAGGGTCTAGAGGAAAAATACGGATGCTGCCAAGAAGGACTTGGAGGCTGCCCAGGCCGACAACAGGATCCTACAGGTGGAAGTGCGTTAGCGTTGAGTCCAAGCTGATGGCCAAAGATCAAGAGCTGGTACGGGCCCGGGACGAGCTTAAGAAGAAGGAAGCTGAGCTGGAGGCCGAGAGAGACGCAATCCGTCTTGAGGGGGTCAGGGATTGTGCTGAGATTATTCTGATGGTGTTGCCCGACCTGGATATGGGGCCTATCCATGCGGCCATCGCTTTTGAAAATGGGATATCTCAGAAGAGGAGTTTAAAAAATGGCTACCCTCTTCTCCCGAAGAGGTGATGGATCCCGATCCCATTTCGATCGCCCCTGCTCCTGAAGAGGATCGCCCTGAGGCTCCTGCTCCGGCCCCTGAAGCCATAATTGTCGGACCTCTCAGGCGTCAATGTGGAAGCCATCATCATTCCTCCCGAGGTCGAGCCAATCCATCTGCTACCCGAACCTATCGAGGAAGAACCAATTTCCCCTGCGCGGGTTGATCTGTAAGAGGTAACCCCAACGGGGCCTCGTGTAATTCTGAACAAACTTTATTCTCCTTGTAATAACTGTTTTCACGATCATATTTATGTGAATATTTTTA
>SKCR01010509.1:0-27685 GCA_019454045.1 Zanthoxylum bungeanum | reverse complement strand
CCCAGAAAGAGAGGCCCCTATGGGATAAGATCTGAAGTGGCAGGAAGAGAGCCACGATCAAGACACATGGGAAGAAGAAGAGGAGGAACAATCACCCGACCCCGTCCTCCGACAGATTTACAGCTCCGAGAGGGAAGATAGAAAGTACAACGAAGACGTACAGGAACACCCCGGGCTTAAAGAACGCCACGCCCGGAACGACAGGCGAACAGAAGACACAGAAGGCGACACAGGGGCACAACCCGTGAAATAAAGTCTTGGTAAGAAAAGAGATGACCAGATGGGAAGAAGGCCTCAAGACCGGCGCGGGAGACACCCGGGGCGAGGAAATATGGTCTCCCCCTTACGAAGAGATAAGGTCAGCAACATTCCCGAAGCGATTCAACATGCCGACCATAGCACCATACAAAGCCACTCCGACCCAAAATCCCATCGAAAACTTTGTCCTCCTGATGGAAGTACAGGGAGTAACGGGCGATGCCATATGCAAAGTATTTCCCTTAACTTTAGGTGGGCCCCGCCATCCTATGGTATAGAAGTCTGGCCCCGGGGCATTCAGAGCTTCTCCCAACTTAAGAAGTCGTTTATCCGGCACTTCAAAGGAGCCTGCACCCCTAAAAAAACAATAGGAGAACTAAGGCTCATGAAACAAGGAGACGACGAAACACTGAAAAGCTTCATTGAAAGGTATCACAACACTGTACTCGAAGTCGGAGGGTACGAATCCCAAGAAGCCATGGAAAGTCTGAAAGGGGCCCTAAGAGTCGGGAAACTATGGACCCACCTGAGGATCCATGAGACACCAGACTACGCTACCGCACTGGAGATAGCCAGAATACGTCCTACTAGAAAGCGAGGAAAAAGTATCTCAGAGGGGGACAACCGCCAGAGAAAGGTGACAAGGAGGGAAGACCACCGGCGACCGGAAAGAGAATTCCGGAAGTTCAATCCAAGACCCAAAGAGTTCAAGCCAATGGCACAAAAGGATCAAGGAAAAGGGGCCCACAACTCAAGTAAACCACGTGGTCCGAGAGGAAGCGTATATTCCCCCCTAAGCAAGCCGCCAGGAGAAATCATCATGGAGATACGGGAGAAAGGCCTCTTAATAGAGCCCGACCTCAGGAGGTTTCCCCCAGACAGAAAAAACAAAGATCCTACTGCCTGCACCACAATCTAAAGGGCACACACCGATGAATGCAAGGACCTGCGGGAACAAATGGAGGACCTGGCCCGGAACGGGTACCTGAACAATTACATCGACCACGAAGATCATGGCCGCCAGACAAAGGGCAAGGAATCGAGAGGTGAACGTCATCGCAGGAGGGGCAATACTGGCCGGGGACTCTAACCGTCGAGAAAGAATTACAACGAGCACGACACGGGGACAGAGGTGCTGAAAACAGAAAAAATCCCAAACCTACGAGGAAATCGGTCGACACCCATTATGTTCACCGATGAAGACGCCCAGGGGGTAAGTTTCCCCCATGACGACGCACTAATATCAAAGCAACAATCGGCGGCACAGAAGTGGACAGAATCTTGGTGGACCCCGGGAGCGCAGTAGACATAATTTCCAAAGAAACTTTGGAGAGCCTGGGGTAGAATACACAGCTCTAACCGAGGACATCACCCCCCTGTACGGTTTCGGGGTTCAACGGTCGTCCCGCTGGGAAGAATTCAACTAGCAATGACGATCGGAGCCGCCCCCAAACCCGAACAATCATGATAAACTTCACTGTAGTAGACTGCATGAGCAGTTATCAAGTCATTGTCGGCCGCCCCTTCATGATGAAAACCAAGGCCGCAATGTCCTGTTATTACTTGAAATTGAAGTTCCCCACACGGAAGGGATCGGATCATATGCGGAAGCCAGAAGATAGCCCGCAGCTGTTTTGCCACTTACTCGCGAGAGACCCTCTGCGTGGAAAGAGGCACCAAGAAGAGACAGAGAGACGAGGACGACAAGAACACAAGGAAATACCCTGCTCCTCGGCCCGATAATGCTGCACGGCTCGGAGCAGCCGAAGAATTAGAAGAAGTAAAGCTATTCGGGCCAAAGAAAAACATAAGAATAGGGGAAGTCTAGACGATGCCCTAAGAAAAGACTTGTTGGAATGTCTACAAGAGTACCCCGACGTTTTTGCATGGGGACACGATGACATGCCCGGAATCGACCCAAAATTCGTAAGCCATCGCTTAGCAGTGAACCCATTACAAACAAACCGTAAAACAGAAGAGGAGAATATTCAACCAGGAGCGGTGCGGAGCAATAGCAACCGAGGTGGAAAAATTGCTGAAAGCCGGTTTCATCCGGGAAGTAAAATACCCAGAATGGGTGTTCAACGTAGTATTGGTGAAAAATCTAACGGAAAGTGGAGAATGTGCGTAGATTTCACCGACCTCAACAAAGCATGTCCAAAAGACAGCTTTCCCCTCCCAAATATAGACCAACTGGTAGACACAACAGCCTGCCAAGGGCTGTTAAGCTTCATGGACGCTTTCTCGGGATACAATCAAGTCAAGATGCACCCCTGCGGACGAGGAGAAGACCACCTTTATCACTGACCAAGGGCTGTACTGTTATAAAGTAATGCCTTTCGGATTGAAGAATGCAGGGGCGACTTTCCAGAGACTGGTGAATAAAATCTTCAAACCGCTCATCGGCACACCATGCTGGTATATGTCGACGACATGATAACAATGTCCGGAGAACCAAGAGACCATGTAGCCGACCTGAAGAAAACTTTCGAACTCCTGAGGAAACACAGTTTAAAGCTCAATCCAGAGAAGTGTGCATTCGGGGTAGCCTCAGGAAAATTTCTGGGCTACATGGTGAGTTCACACGAGGCATTGAAGCGAACCCGCAAAAGATACAAGCCGTGCTAGACCTGAAATCGCCCCGGACAGTTAAGGAAGTACAAAGCCTTACAGGGGAATCGCCGCACTCAACAGATTCATCTCTCGCGGCAACCGACAAGTGCCATCCTTTCTTCAATCATCAAAAAAGCTCAAAAGGGGTCGACTGGACACCTGAGTGTGAAGAAGCCTTCCAGCACCTAAAATAATACCTGGCACAGCCCCCTCTCCTAGCCAAACCCCTCCCAGGGGAGACACTGTATCTATACCTGGCCGTCTCAAACACGCAGTAAGCTCGGCACTGGTACAAGAGACCGACCATGTCCAGAAACCGGTTTACTACGTCAGTAAAGCCCTGCTGGACGCAGAAACTCGATACCCCATGTACGAACTCATTGCCCTATCCCTGATCACTGCGACAACACGGAAGTTACGACCCTACTTTCAAGCCCATCCTATCAAGGTATACACGGATTATCCCCTGAGACAAATCTTGCAGAAACCAGAGGCCTCAGGGAGACTGATGAAGTGGTCAGTAGAAATAAGTGAGCACGACATCTCCTACCTCCCAAGAACAGCAATAAAGGGCAGGCCTTAGCGACTTCATAGCAGAACTCACGGAACCACAGGTCTTGGCCGTGGAAGAAAACATGTGGGAAATGTCTGTAGACGGATCCGCAAGTTCGCACGGCTACGGAGCAGGGGTAGCACTAAAAAGTGAAAAGGGAGAAGAAATACTGCTCGCCCTCAAATTCGCCTTCAAAACTACAAACAATGAAGCAGAGTACGAGGCAATACTGGCCGGACTAAGGCTATGTACGGTAGTAGGGGTCCACAACGTAGTGATCAGGAGTGATTCTCAGCTAGCAATACAACAGCTGAAAGGGGACTTTCAAGCCAGAGAACCAACCATGGTAGCTTACCTGGCCGAAGTAAAAATGGGTGGAGAAAGTGGGAACGTACTCTTCGAACAGGTCGGACGAGAAGAAAACTGCGAAGCAGATTCCCTAGCCCGACTCGCCTCTTCAATGAGGACAGAAAACCCCAGGGTAATCCCTCTTATATACCTCCGAGAAAGAGCATAGGGAGACGAGGTGGATGTACTAGAAGAAGAAGGCAAAGATTCATGGATGCAGCCGATCAGGAGATATCTGGAAACAAGAGAAACCCCTAAAGATAAAAAGAGGCCAGGAAGCTGAAGTTCAAGAGCACCAAGTTTTCCCTGATTGAAGGAGTACTCTACCGGATAGGATACACCGTACCCCTCCTAAGATGCTTAGCACCAGAAGAAGCAGACTACGTGCTCAGGGAGATTCACGCAGGCATCTGCGGAAGCCACGCCGGGGGAAGATCAATCGCCTTCAAAGCCTTGAGGCAAGGGTTTTACTGGCCAACCATGCACCAGGATGGCGTGAGGATAGCACGGAAATGCGAAGGTTGCCAGAAAAATGCCAACCTCTACCATCAGCCGGCAGAGCAGCTGACCACCATATCCAGCCCCTGGCCCTTCGCACAGTGGGGGCTAGACATCATAGGGCCAATGCCGAAAGGCGAGGCCAGGCAAAATATGCAATCGTGGCCATAGACTACTTTACCAAATGGGTAGAGGCAGAGCCCTTGTCCACCATCTCGGAAAAGAAGGCCACAGAGTTCCTGAAAAGAAATATAATCTGTCGGTTCGGAATCCCCCAAGCAATCATCACCGACAACGGAAAGCAATTCGACAGCAGGGGATTCAGGAAACTTTGTGAAGACCTCCAGATAACTTTGAAATTCGCCTCGCCAGCCCATCCCAAGTCAAACGGGCAGGTTGAAGCCACCAATAAAACCATCAAGTCAAACCTGAAAGCTCGACTCGGATCAAGCAAAAGCCTATGGGTCGAGGAGCTACCGGAAGTACTGTGGGCCACACCGACGACCTTCAAGGATTCAACGGAGAGACACCCTTCTCCTATCATACGGATGTGAGGCCGTCATCCCAGCAGAGATCGGAATATCAACCCACAGGGTCCGCCACTTTGAGAACGAGCGGAACGAAGGACTTATCAAAAACCACATCGACCTGATCGAAGAAAGAAGAGAACAGTCAGCAGTAAGAGCGCAATCTACCAACAGAGAATGGCCCGCTTCTACAATAGAAGAGTTCGGACCCTCCCTCCTTTCTAACAGGCGATCTAGTGCTAAGAAAAGTGACTCTGAACACCCGACGACCAGAAGAAGGGTCGTTAGGTGCCAAGTGGGAAGGACCCTACAAAATCACCGAGGTAGTAAGACCAGGGGCCTACATCCTAGAACATCTGGATGGCACGAGGTTGAAGAAACCATGAAACGCCGAAATGTTAAGAAAGTACTTCCCGTAAAATCAACTTTCCTTTCTTCTATTTTCTTTTTTGCAGAACCGGGCAAAACAACGAATCGGAACAACTGTTGTAAAGAGGGCAGCACGCCCCCAAGCATGAATAAAAATTCATTTTCTGGCAAAATCCTTTGAAAGCGAAAACAACCGCCACCGGGACTATCCAAAAAAAAAAAAAACATTTCGCTCGGGCCTGGATTTCGTTCCGCCGAAGCCACTGAGATAAACAGCTCGGGGTCGGGCGATGTCCAACCGATTCTGTCTTTGGACTGGGGACGTAACATTCCCCCAGGACCAAGTGATTCTTACAGCTCGGGGTCGGGCGATGTCCCACCGAGTCTACTCTTTGGACTGGGGACGTAACATTGCCCCAAGACCAAGCGATTCTTATAGCTCGGGGTCGGGCGATGTCCCACCGAGTCTGCTCTTTGGACTGGGGACGTAACATTCCCCCAGGACCAAGTGATTCTACAGCTCGGGGTCGGGCGATGTCCCACCGAGTCTGCTCTTTGGACTGGGGACGTAACATTCCCCCAGGACCAAGCGATTCTTACAGCTCGGGGTCGGGCGATGTCCCACCGAGTCTGCTCTGGACTGGGGACGTAACATTCCCCCAGGACCAAGTGATTCTTACAGCTCGGGGTCGGGCGATGTCCCACCGAGTCTGCTCTTCGGACTGGGGACGTAACATTCCCCCAGGACCAAGCGATTCTTACAGCTCGGGGTCGGGCGATGTCCCACCGAGTCTGCTCTTGGACTGGGGACGTAACATCCCCCAGGACCAAGTGATTCTTACAGCTCGGGGTCGGGCGATGTCCCACCGAGTCTGTCTTTGGACTGGGGACGTAACATTCCCCCAGGACCAAGTGATTCTTACAGCTCGGGGTCGGGCGATGTCCCACCGATTCTGTCTTTGGACTCGGGACGTAACATTCCCCAAGACCAAGTGATTCTTACAGCTCGGGGTCGGGCGATGTCCCACCGAGTCTGCCTTTGGACTGGGGACGTAACATTCCCCCAGGACCAAGCGATTCTTACAGCTCGGGGTCGGGCGATGTCCCACCGAGTCTGCTCTTTGGACTGGGGACGTAACATTCCCCCAGGACCAAGTGATTCTTACAGCTCGGGGTCGGGCGATGTTCCACCGAGTCTGCTTTGGACTGAGGACGTAACATTCCCCAAGACCAAGTGATTCATACAGCTCGGGGTCGGGCGATGTCCCACCGAGTCTGCTCTTTGGACTGGGGACGTAACATTCCCCCAGGACCAAGTGATTCTTACAGCTCGGGGTCGGGCGATGTCCCACCGAGTCTGCTCTTTGGACTGGGACGTAACATTCCCCCAGGACCAAGTGATTCATACAGCTCGGGGTCGGGCGATGTCCCACCGAGTCTCTCTTTGGACTGGGGACGTAACATTCCCCCAGGACCAAGTGATTCTTACAGCTCGGGGTCGGGCGATGTCCCACCGAGTCTGCTCTTTGGACTGGGACGTAACATTCCCCCAGGACCAAGTGATTCTTACAGCTCGGGGTCGGGCGATGTCCCACCGAGTCGTCTTTTGGACTGGGGACGTAACATTCCCCCAGGACCAAGTGATTCTTACAGCTCGGGGTCGGGCGATGTCCCACCGAGTCTGCTCTTGGACTGAGGACGTAACATTCCCCCAAGACCAAGTGATTCATACAGCTCGGGGTCGGGCGATGTCCCACCGAGTCTTCTCTTTGGACTGGGGACGTAACATTCCCCCAGGACCAAGTGATTCTTACAGCTCGGGGTCGGGCGATGTCCCACCGAGTCTGCTCTTTGGACTGAGGACGTAACATTCCCCCAAGACCAAGTGATTCATACAGCTCGGGGTCGGGCGATGTCCCACCGAGTCTTCTCTTTGGACTGGGGACGTAACATTCCCCCAGGACCAAGTGATTCTTACAGCTCGGGGTCGGGCGATGTCCCACCGAGTCTGCTCTTTGGACTGAGGACGTAACATTCCCCCAAGACCAAGTGATTCATACAGCTCGGGGTCGGGCGATGTCCCACCGAGTCTCTCTTTGGACTGGGGACGTAACATTCCCCCAGGACCAAGTGATTCTTACAGCTCGAGGTCGGGCGATGTCCCACCGAGTCTGCTCTTTGGACTGGGGACGTAACATTCCCCCAGGACCAAGTGATTCTTACAGCTCGGGGTCGGGCGATGTCCCACCGAGTCTGCTTTGGACTGGGGACGTAACATTCCCCCAGGATCAAGTGATTCTTACAGCTCGGGGTCGGGCGATGTCCCACCGAGTCTGCTCTTTGGACTGGGGACGTAACATTCCCCCAGGACCAAGTGATTCTTACAGCTCGGGGTCGGGTTACGTCCCACCGAGTCAAGCTCCTTTGATTTGGGGAGGTAAACATTCCCCCAGAGCCAAGTACCTCACTCAACTCGGGTCGGGACACGAGTCAACCCTTTGGACTGGGGACATAACATTCCCCCAGGTCCAAAATTCCTTTGTCAGCACGGGGCCCGGTTATACCCCATCCGCCTCATGTTAAACCCCGAAAGGTCCCGGAAGATTCAGGCGAGCAAAAAGGCATTAAAAAAAAAGGAGAAAAGATATGCATACATATATATGCCTAAATGTACATGAGTCAAGACAAATTATGATATTGTGATATTATTACAAGACTGTGATGTTATTACAAGAAAGTGTACATAGGGCCCCGGAAGGGTTATCCTTTTCATTCAGCCCGCACAGGGGCAGGAATTTCTTCATCAACTAGTTCGGGTGGCGGGAGAAGCGGCTCGGCATCAGGGACTGTGGCTTCAACCTCGACAGCAGGATAGACCTCTACTTCAGGAACGGGAGGAGGGATCTCAGGGCAGTCCTCGCCGGCGGCAGGAGCCTCAGGACGTTCCTCGTAAGAAGCCTCGGAAGCCGGAACAACCGAAATAGGGGCGGGATCCATTGCCACCTCAGGTAGGGAATGGAGCCACTTCCGAAACTCCTCCTCGGAGATATCCCCCTTGCAATAACTGATGGCCGCACGGATGGGGTCCATGTTCAGACTTGGCAGCACCATCGGAATTAAATCAGCACAATCGCCAACTCCCTCAAGGCGGATAGCCTCCTTCTCGGCCTCAAGCTCACTCTCCATTTTCTCAAGCTCGATCTCTCTCTCCTCGAGATCAACCTCTCTCTCCTCAAGCTCGGTCTTCTTCCTCTCAAGACTATCTCGGGCCCGTGCAACCTCCTCATCTTTGTTCTTCAACTTGGCCTCAGCACTTGCTACCTTCCCCTTCAGAACGCCAATCTCAGATTGGGCAACCTTCAGGTCCTCCCTGGCATTATCAGCAAGCTTTCTTTCCAGCACAGCAGCAGCTTTGAGAGCCTTGTTCGCTTTGAAATTCTCAACAGTGGTCGCCTCATGATTCTTAATCACCTCCTCCCGGTCAGCCAGTTTTGCCTCCACTTCGGAGAGACGATTTTGAAGCCTCTGGGCCTGACCACCCTCGGACAACAAAGTCAGAAGAAGACCCTAATTCTTGGCCATGAGGTAGTTGGCCTGCACACAAAAAGGATAAAGGAGTCAATACATAAAATAAAAAGAACCAAGACCCAAAAACCGAGAAGGGAAGTGAAAATACCTTCGCCATCTGAGAACTCATCTCAGTCACAACACCCTCGGGAGATACATCATCATACCTCGAAACCTCCCCCGGGGGAATCACCTCGGCCAATTCATTGAAAGCCGGCACTAAGTGTGAGGTAGCCTCCCGGATGCTTTCTCCCAAGTCATCCACCCCGAGGACCACATGGCCCTTCCGTTTTTTGGAGGAGCCTTCAGAGGACTTCCTCCCCCTACGGACGTCCTTCCTCTTAACCGGAGTAGCTCCCTCCTCTTCTTCCTCTTGAACCAACTCGGTCTCCTCGGCCCCAAACTGACGCCTCCTCTTCCTAAGAGGTTTCGATGGACTGACAAAGCGAACAGATCCTGATGATTGCACGCCAGAAGGGGAGGATTTCCCCCGAGCACCCGTTTGAACTTGTCCTGGAGACACCTTCTCAACAAGATCAGGCTGCGCCCGAGAAGTTCCAACCTCAGCTTGGCCGGTTTTCTTCATGGTACCGGCCAACTTCTCAAGAAACTTTGGCCTCTTCGACATACCTACAAAAAAAAAGGAAGAAAGAGAAATCAGGATCCGAGAACATAACAAAGATATCAAACACATAAACAAGCAGGCAGCCAACAGACCTCCACCAATCCGACCCGAGACCTCCGGAGGGACGGCCCGAGTAAGGCCCGAATCAACAAAGGCCGCATCATTAACCAACTCCTCCAGTGAGCAGCGAACCCCCGAGCCCAATATACCCGCCTCCGAACCTGACGAGAAACCTTGGGAGCATCTCGCCAACAAGCTGGGAGGAACCAGAGAAGTTAGAAAACCTAAAGAAACTAAAGAACGGGAACAAAGAAAGAGTGAAGGGGCATTAGACTCCTAACCTCCAGCCCTGAAGATGTCCGGAACCGAGACGTCCTCCTCAAACGATCTCAGAACCCGACCCCAGTCCCCAGTAGCCCAGAACCAAAGGTCCTTAAAATTCTTGTTGGAATCGGGGAGTTTCTGGACAAGGTTAGACGAGTTGTCATAAGCAGAGAGGTAATACCAACCGTAGTGAGTTTTCGGGTTGGATTTCAAACGATATAACCTCTTCACTTCTTCCAAGCAAGGTACACCTAAACCTGCCCGGTGCCAAACCACATATATGCCGGCCAGAATCCTCCAGCTATTCAAGCTCAATTGGCAAGGGGCAAGCTCCATCTCGGCCAGCATCCAAGCGAAATAACGTTGCATCGGCAGTCGCAGCCCACATTCAAAAAAGATAGGAAAAAGCGCCACCGAGCCCTCATCGGGCTGACTAGCACGATCCATCGGGCCTGGAACTTCAAGGGCTATATCTATCGGGATGTCGTATCATTGCCGCAACAGCGCAAGATCATCCTCGGTTATCTTAGAGGGACGGTTCATATCCAGAGCCGACGACCCAAGTTCACCAGGCTCTGGGTCCTTCCGAGGAACTCTCTGATGGTAGGAGTCGTTTTCGATCTCAGAAGCAGAGGGGTAGTGTCAAGGTCTTCTACACTAGGTGCCCCTGAGCCCGAGGAGAGCTTTTCAGCAGGGGGAGTTGAAATCTTGGCAGGCCTTCGGAGGAAGAACTATTGTCGGACATCCCTGACACCCAGAAAAACAGAGAAGTGAGGAGAATCAGTCTATGAGGAGCTACCCACGGTGTCCGTGCTAAACTAGATAGAGAGTCTCTAAAAAGTGCCCTAAAGCAAGACCCAGCAAAACCACAAGTCTCTCCTTAAGCAAAATAAACAAACAAGAATCACAACATAAAAAAAAGAGGGGAGGTCGCTCAGAAGGCTTACTTGTTCTTCTCAAAAGCAGGAGGTTATACGACGCGGTGATGCCCGTTCCTTAGGTGCTCAGCGACGAAAAAGAAGAAGACCACGGTTAAGCTTCAAGAACACGGAGTTGAACGAATCGCAGAGAAATTCTCAGAAGAGAAGAAGAAATTGCCGAAAAAATGGAACAGTGAAAGCCTCGCTTTCTTATAGTCATAACTGGGACGCTCATCGCCATCGGTTTTGGCGAGAACCCGGCGGATGTTTGACAAGTGTCGAACATTAGAAGAAACCCTAAAGTTGATTTGATAGGCATTTAAGAAGACATGACGATTGTACGTCTCGAGGAAAGATGATTGAAACGGCAAGAAAAGTTTTTTTTGCATTCTGGGACGACTACCAGCGAAGACAATCAGCACACCCTCTTCATATAGTTCCCGGTACCAACTCACATACTCGTTGGAACCGAGAACTAGGGGACAGCTGTTGATGGTGTTTTCAGGCGCTACAACATTTAAGACAGCACGACAATGACAAAAGGGTAAATTCTCTGTCTGGTTGAGATCATGTAGCCGACCCGACCACAACATGTGAAGACCGACCACTTTGGCTCAGATGACCGAGCAATATAGAGGTTGGCAGGAACACTCTCAGCATAAAAGATTGTCATGGCCGACCTCATTAAGACCGACCAGACAACGGGCCGTGTTCAAGACAACAGCACCCCATTCTTATGGATAAGATAAGAAAGATATCCTACTCTCGCAAGGAGAAGGAGTCAGAATCCAAAAGGGAAAACGGAAGAAGAAGGCAGTACCGGATCAGGAAACCCTACAAGAAGAGAAGATTGAGTCCAAATAGGATTTCTTATGCAAATAGGAGTCTGATTTCTGTATTGTTATAAATAGGAGGGTAGATCATATGTAAAAAATCATCTGAAAATCATCACAAGAGTGAGGGATTAGAATCATAAAGCTCCGATTTGTAAAAGCAAAGAAGAGAGCCGAGGAGTGTAGGAGTGTATTGAGTAATAAAAAAGCACCACCCTGTTCTTGTCCGTGGACGTAGGTCGGATCCCAAAATCCACCGAACCACGTTAAATCACCTTGTCTGATTGGCGTATTTTCTTGTTTTCCGCTAAGTTTGTTTTTGGTTTCCCGCATAACCAAACAAATTCACAGTTGGAGGAGGATTCCCTCGGAGGTAATATTCATGTATTACCCTGAGACCAAAATCCACCGTCAACACATATGTATTACTTCCTGGTGCATGCTATTTCCGAGCCACCCACATAGATGGTAAAACAATCCCAAACATATGGTGGCTTGGATCTATCATATTCCATGCTTGGATCGTGAAAGCATGGTATGGCTACAAGAGCTATAATAAATGAACCTGATACTGGCCTGAGCTATTTATCCTAATTTCTGACATAGCTTCAACATGACTAACATTAATCCAAGTTTCATGTACTAAAAATATGTTTTAGGGACCTGACCTGTTACGTGAACTGAACCTACATAGTCTTATCTGGAACTATATGAGATAGGAACTGAACTTCATATCTACTGAACCTAAAAGTGACCTAAAACTATCATGAACTATATGACCATAAACTAACATTATCTAAAATGCTACATGTTGACTTGAATCTGAGTGACCTAAATCTGCAATCTACAAGAATTATATATGACTAGCTAGAAATATAACAATCATGACTAAAGTTCTAATATAACTTAACGTGGATGCATTACTATAAAAATATAGCTAAATATGTAAGCATGAAAATTATATCTGAAAATTGGTATTACATGAAAATGAGCTAAAAACATATAGCACACATTTAAAAATATAATTGTAATCTGAGTCCTAAAATTCATAAACGTGTTTGAAAACTGTATTTTATAAAATCATATACATGATCTGAAAATAAACTCCAGCTTAATAGCTAGGGGGAGATAAAACATTGCTTAGCGGAACCTGGCACCGCGTAACTAGAGAGAACTGAACTAAAACTGAACTGTTGAGCCTATGGGTGATCAGTGCCCCAAATAATATATGGGTGAATTCGAGACGCTAAAGCCGAGGAGACAATAATAAACTGGTGGCTGAAAACAAATGCATATACATATAAATCATTTTCTAAAACATAACTTGAGTTACATAAAAATCATTTCTAAAACCTAATTTAAGTTCTTGAAAACCATTTCTGAAAAGGTATAAAGTAAACATGAAATCTGTAAATGTGCTTTGAAAACAAGTGTATGCTATTCTAAAGGTATAAATTGGATTCCTACCCCATGAACTAACATGTCTAATGTGACTTGGAAAACCTGGAAAAAAACATGACTCACATTCTGAATACCTAACCTGAAAATTATAAATGAGCTATGAACATGAAAATACTGAACTAATACATGCTGAAATTTGATAAGTAATTATAAGCTACAAGCTGAAACCTAAATTTATGCATTATATACTGCATCACAAATCATATACATCCAATATATGACATAAAACAATGCAAACTGATAACCTAAATGGGAATGTAAACTGAATTAACGATCTGAATAGAATAACTTGAAAACATTAATTGGAAATATAAAGTGAATAACTTGAATTCAAAATATATAGAGGCAAAAACATAATCAAATAACATTAATTGAGTGTATAAAATAAAAGCGTAAAAGGAAAATATAACTGAGGTACACTAACTGAATACAAAATCCAATAAAACATGAACTGAACATAGGAAATGAAAGGAAAATATCCGCTCACTGTCCGACCTCCGCTGCCAGCGTGCCTGAATACAACTAGAAAGACTTTTGTGAAGTGCCTAACTGAACCTATGTTCAAGTATGGTTAGAATACTTGAACTAATGAAACTGAATGTGATTCAAGAATGTCATAAATATATGTGCATGTTATTTACATGATGACATGACTGACTTTATGACCTAAGATGTTTACTTAACATCCGAGGCCATAATAACGTGTTGCTTAATTTTGCTAAGTTGCCACTACTAAATGACGTGCTTATGCTAATACTGATGGGATATTTTGACGTAACTGATTTAGCCACTTGAAATGCCCAAGGCTATCTATTAAACGAAGTGTCCAATTTGACCTTACTCAAGACAATACCCAATCTTACATGCTTACTATGATTAACACTCCCAACATTTTCATACTCAACATCAAGCACACACATACATGTTTATCATCATCTCATCACACACTACTACATTATTTTCATCATGTAACACACATACAACACAAAATAACAAGCACTCAATTACTAATATACACTCGGCCAAGCCTTACTCTAAAAGGGTCATGCATTTTTAACATCACAATAAGCATTACAAGTATAAGTCCATCATAACATACATGTAAACAAGTCTTAATACCCAAAATAAAGAAAATCAAACCTTCTTACAAGCCTCATATATTCGGCCAAACTACTAGTTTTACAACTTTGAAATTTTCAACTCAAGTCAATACAAACTCATGGTTATTACCACTCATTATGTAATCCTTCCATACTCCACACATTACCAAATCAAGAGTGTTTCCATTATCACAATTCCAAACTTGAAACTCAAACATACATGATTCCTATACTCGTCCTAAGTAGACTCATATACACACATTTAAATTCAAGACTAAAACCATAACAATCACGAAGCATATCCCCACTTTACAAAACTAAGAATTTCGACCAAGGGGCATAAATTCAACCTTTTAAAGTTTTCAACTTAAACCATAAACATCATAAATAATAACATAAACTTGAAACATGAATCACCATAAAAAATCCCAAAAACATAATCCCCGAAGAAAGCCCTCAATTTGGCCACCAAAAAAAAAACAAACAAACTTTGAGTTCTCAATTCATGTTCAATTCACCATTTTAAGCTTGAATCATCATCAATCATCATCAAAATAATAAAAACAACTCCCCCAATAGAATTTAGATTTGCCCATGCCCTCTATTTGGGGAAAATTTAGGCATTCACAACTTAAATCTATAATCTTTGTTCATAATGTCTTGAAATGCCTGAAAATGCATGCTAACAACTCAACTCAAGCTCAAATGCACAAAATAAAATCTAGTGTTCTTGAGGGATGAATCAAGGAAAAAGAAATGTTTTCCATAAACTGAAATTAGGAGAAGGATAAGTTGGAAGCTTACTAACTAGCATTGGAGGCTTCTTTGAGAGCTTTTAAAATCCTTGTTGTTGGCATGAGTAAGGAAGTACAATTTGAGAGTGTTGAGAAATTTGAATTGATTTCTTTGAAAAATAAAGAGAATGTGTTAATAGTGTTTGCTATTTATAATACATAAGGGCTGATTTTTATAATAAAATAGTGATAAAAATCAGGGACATGGAAAAATTCTAGACCAGTCCTGATTTTACTATTTATCTGAGAAAGATCTACATTATTATCTTCATTCTGTCCTGAATTTGGGAAGGTAGTCAACGTGAAAGTTGTAGGTCTCGGTCTAAGATTTTCAATGGTGTAAAAATCATCGAAAGTGGACATCGTATGAAAATATTACTATCAAAATAGTGAAAGTTGCCCGAGACTCAGTTAGGCAACAAGGAATGTGCTGAAATTGGAAATTTATCACGGACCTCCGGATGAGATTTCTAAGGCATGAAACCTAATTATACATGATTATAAGAATAATAACATATTATGCATGATGATTTACTATTTCGGACATGTTATGGCTGACCGAGGTGTTATATTGTTGAAATGTATAAAGCCTATTAGTAAGGCTTGACTGAATGACATGTTAATTAATGTTTGTTGTTGGCATGTGTAGTGTGTGGCATGTTGATAAACATGATGTAAAGTGTCAAATATTGATGATACACATATGTGTGTGTGCGGATGCTAATTAATGTGAAAACAATGTATATATGTTTGTGGCCATAAATGATAGTGTAGTGATGTTGTGTTATTGATGGACATGCTAGGCCAAATGGTTTGCTACAGCGACCAGGCCAAATTGGACATTTTTAAGATAAATAGATTTGACCATTTCTAGTAGCTAAAATTGATACGCCGAAATATTCCATCAGTATTGGCATAAGTAGGTCACAACATAACACATTATGAGCATGTTATAGCATGTGTATTAGCAGCTTAGGGAGGTTAAGCAACATGCTCGTATAGCTTAAAATGTTAAGAAAATATCTCAAGTTATAACGTTAGTCTTGTTATCACGTATACAATATGATTCACGAATTCACCACATTCACGATTATGTTTAGTATCTTTTGCTTCAAGTATGCTAACCATACTTGAACAAAAGTTCAATTAGATGTTTCATAGGAATCTTTCTAACAATATTCAGGCACGCTGACAACAAACGTTAGTCTGTGGGTGGATGTTTCATTTCTTTTCTTTTTTCATGCCTTTCAGAAATGTATTTCTTGTTCGAGTCTGGTTTTAATTATATCTCTAACTTATGTGTTCTATGGATATTCTTAGTTTATGAATTCAACTTATATTCCTTGATTATATTTTAGTGCTGTTCTTGAATACCTTTCTAGTGTCATTATCAGCTCGCATTTGCTATTTATGTTCTTATGAATCTTAGTTTATTGGACATGATTCCTGTATTATTTTCTATTCATACAGCTATATTGTACATTTAGACTTCTAGTGAGCTCATATATTTTTAGCTTAGGTAATTAGATTCTCTCATCTTCTGTTTGTGAACTCATCTTCTTTGAAAGATGAATCCTATGTCTGAACGGTATGGTTGCTGTCTTACAGTTACCAAAATTATACTGTTCCAAGATCTTATCTATGTACGTTGATTGGGATAACCCAATCAGCTTCCTTTGTCTATCTCTATAGAGTTTTATCCCTAACACATAGGAAGCTTCTCATATTTCCTTCATGGAGAAATTCTTACAGAGGTACACTTTGACGCTTTGTAACATACCTAAATCATTCCCAATGATTAGGATGTCATCAACATATAGGACTAAAAATATGACCATGCTCCCACTGGCCTTCTGATACACACAGGATTCTTCCGAATTCTTGAGAAAACCAGACGATCTAATAATCTCGTCGAATAAAAGATTCCAACTTCGTGAAGCTTGTTTAAGTCCATAAATGGACTTCTTAAGCTTACACACCATACCCGAGTTTTTGCTGGATGTAAAACCTTCCGGTTGTTCCATATAGATTTCTTCATCAAGAAATCCATTTAGAAAAGCAGTTTTGACATCCATTTGCCAAATCTCGTAGTCATGATACGCAGCTATAGAAAGCAAAATCTGAATAGACTTAAGCATTGATACTGGTGAAAAAGTTTCATCGTTGTCGACGCCAGGTCGCTGCATGTAACCTTTTCCTACCAGTCGGGCCTTGTAAGTTTCAACCTTACCATCAGGCCCTCGCTTCCTTTTGTAAACCAATATACAACCGATAGGAATAATTCCTTCGGGAAGCGGAACCAAGTCTTAAACTTGATTCTCATACATTGAGTCTATCTCGGATTTCATGGCACTTTGCCATTTCACGGAGTCGATGTCCAACATCGATTCTCTATAGGTGAAAGGATCAGTCTCTTCAACTAAGAGAACATCTAGACTCTTTTCTTGTATCAAATACAACCGTTCATGAGGTCTAGATACCCTTTCTGACCTACGAAATGTGTGTGTTGAAAGTCCATCATCTACTTGAACTTCAGGTTCCTCCGTTGGTTCGTTGTTTTCAGGTTGGACTTCATCAAGTTCAACATGTCTATGATTACCTCCTTCTGACAAAAATTCAATGTCATGTAACTAATGTTCAAGTTTCACATTTCAGTAAATATCAATTTACCTTTTATGTTTACTAGTTCACATGTAGTCCCTCAAGATCATGTTTTCAGCATTTTAATCATGAATTTAGGATACAGTTCAGTCTCATTTTCATGTTCTTCATGTCACAATATAAATTTATTTCATGTCCTAGATTTCCAGTTCATATTTTCAGGATAGCCAAGTTATTTCTCAGTGAAATCATGTTTCTCTTGTTTTTCCATGCCATGTTATTCATGTTATAGATTTTCAATTCATGTTCTAATGTTATTCATGACAGTTTCAAGACATTCAAGTACCATGCTTGCCAGATTTCAAGTTATGTTTTTTAGATACATGTTTATGTTTATGATTTCAGAAATGATCTTTTGAGATTCAGGTTATAATTTAGAAAATATTTTTTATAAGGTTATAAATATATTATTTACAAACCACCAGTTTAGTGTCGTCCCTTCATGTTTATCATCATATGTTTGCTCGCCTTGGGGCACTGATCCTCTGAACATGCTCAGTTCATGTTCATATTTCCTCTACTTACACGGTACCAGAACCCCTAAGTAGTATTTCATTTCTCCTAGGTTTACTTTACTGGTAGATATTTCATGATTTTCATGACATATGCAAGTGGACGCGAGGGTGACGACCTAATCCCGATACTTATGGCGATGTGGGGGATACATCCCATCCCGATTGTTGCATATGTGTTTTCATCTCATTGATACAGATTTTCATGAGATTCAGTTTTGTAGCTAAGTTCATGAATTTCAAATCATGTTTATGATTTCATGTATAAGTTATATTACTTCAGCACGTATTTCAGTTTTCAACTCATGCATTTTTTCACAAAACTTTAGTAATATTTTTATGTTTATGTATTCAGTAACATGCTATGATTTACGCATTCATGCTATACCATATTATGGCTTTAACCAAGCATGTCATATTTGCTATAAGACAAGTTTATGTATTGCAGTTCATGTAGTGGTAAGACACGATTATGCATGTTCGGATCTTGTGGATGTCATTTCATGTCAGGATATCAAGTGTAGCTCATTTTATCATTTGGTCCATGTTATAGGATCTCAACATTTAATTTTCATATCCAAGTATTTCATGAGCGAAGCATGTTTATTACAAATTATGATTTTCAAACTGAATGTTATATTGTTCACAATTATGCATGGGTTACATTAGATCCAAACCACCATAGAACTGGGATGGCTTTGCCATGGGTATGGATAGTTTGGTAATAACATGCAAGTCAGATTCGAATATGTTCAGTTTATGCATATTCATTTCAGACATTCAGATGCAGCTCATATATTTTTAGATCAACCATTCGGTTTTTGGTCTTTCATGTTTAGATTAGGAATCAGATTCAACTAATGTATGTTCAAATTAGAGATTTAAGTTAGCAATGACTCATCAATTTAGGTTTCAAGTTAGCGAATGCATGTCTAATTCAACTTTCAAGTTCAGATCATGTGTAGCTCATGTAGTCTCAAGTTTGGTCATGTAGATTCAGAACAAATCAACATATCAGGTTATATCAGTCTTAGGTAATGTTAGCCAGTTATCTTCTAAGAGTTAGTTTTCAGTTCATATAGCTCAATGTAGGATCCAGCATGTCAGGTTAGCTTCAGCTATGTTCACGTGTTCTCTAGTTCAGTTAGGCATTCAAGTTTCCAGATTTTCAATCATGCCTAGTCCCCAATATCCATGTTAGGTACGGTCCTCAGGTCATGTTTAGTTTCCAACCATAATAAGTTTAAGATTCTCATGTCATGTCCTTAGTAATTCAGTTTTCTAGTCCTCTAATGTTATTTGTTTCAACCCTATTATTTTCTTTTATTGCTACTTAATTTATTGGCTCTCTAGTATTCACTCACCAAGTCTTTCAAAAATCCTGACCCACCCACTCTTCATTTATTTTGGAGGCAGTAGGATCATGCATGCAGTGGATAAACTTTGAAGGAGACGGGACCCAGCGGTAGTTATTACACATCCCAGTCGTCAAGTTAGAGTCAGGCCCAATAGTTAGTTAGTGTCAAGTCAGGCCATAAGGCCTTGTTGTGTACATGTGTTGTATGGTTTATAATTATGAGTTTGTATATGTATAAGTTATACATACGAGTTTATATTCATCATACTTATTCAAGTTATACACTTATGTTTAACATGTTTAGCAGTACTCATGATCACGTTAGGATGACAACCATGCATAAAGTTAGTCAGTTAGTATGTTTAGTATGAGAATGTCATGGGTTCAGGTGATGTCTAGGCCGTCTCCTACAGATCACATGTTCGGAATTACCGAGGTGTGACGGTTCTAAAAGACGGTATAAGTTGTTGGCTAGACAAAAACAGTGTTTGACCATCCCAATTAAATTAAAAAAGAAAAAGAAAAAAAGACTTAGCGAGGCTGTTAAAGGAATCTTCCAGATTTATGTCAAATGGTGGCTTGGATTGGTATGTGAACACAAAAAATTGGGACCCAAATTTCCAAACCCTAACCCTAATATTGAACCTAAATTTTCAAGTCGTAATTCTAATTGACCTTAATTTGTCAAACTCTAAACCTAATTGTCTTGATTTGCCAAACTCTTATCCTTATTGATATCAAATCGTCATAACCTAGCCTTATCAAATCGTCAAATCCTTACCCTAACCTAACTAACAAAACTTTTTCAACCAAATCAATTTTTTGAATAAAAATAAAATCACTTAGCACCGTCTATCCACACTAACAAAAAATATCGTATTAGTGATCAAAATTATTGACGGATTTAAAAAATGACTTAAAATTTTGATGGTCATATTTATCGAGGGGATTTTTGGTATGTTTTGGTCGATAAATGAGGCTCACATTTATGGGGCACATGTTAACGGTAGTGTACCAATCACTTACCGATAAAATATTTTTATCGATAAATTATTATTACATATGGAATTTTTGTCTGTATTTACCGATGGAAATTCCTTAGTAAATCATTCAGTAAAAACACGATATCACAACAATTTCAAGTCAGAGCCCTAATTTTTTTTTCTCTCTTTTTTTCTGTTTCTCTTTCTCACTCCATCCACGCACTGATGACCATAACAAGCCACCATCGAAATTAGCTCGTAATAAACCGCTTGTCATTACCAAGGTTTCCTTACATATAGAATCACCATCTTCGTATAAATTTAGGTAAATTCGAAAATTCGAAAATTTTGAATTTTTTTTTCGTCGTGATTTTGAGAGAGTATTATCCTCTAGGGTTACTGTAATGTGTTTGGATTATTTTAAGGAATATTTTGAATTACATTAGTGTTAACTTCAGAATTTTTTATTTTATTTTATGATTTTGAGAATCTTCTAGTGTTAATGTTACATTATATTTTATTATTTGTGTTAAGGTAGTTTAGGGAAGATTTTGGGTTAGGTTAATGTAAATTTTAGGTCTTGTTAGATTAGTGTAAATTTTTTATTAGGTTAGTGTTAGAATTAATTCCAAATTCAAAATTAATTTTAAGAATTTTGTTAGGTTGGGAATTTTTAACCTTAAGGTTAAGTTTGCTAAATTTGGAAAAAAATCAAAATTGAAAATCGTACTTCATGATACAAAACTGAATATTTACTGCAATTATAGTATATTTTTAATGTTTGTGTTGTGATTAGAGATTGGACATAAAATGAAGTTTGGATGGGCACAGATTGTGCAATGAAATACATAAGATTTTTATAATATCCCAAATTTATGGAACAATTTTAGAATGTTCTCGGATCATAGTTTCAGTCTCGGAACAAGATATTATTGGAGAATAAGAGTTTAAATATTAAAAATATATTGGAATGTCTAGAATGGGTGTTTCAAAATTTTCGAAATTGCGTAATTTGAAATGATCGACTACGCATATTTTTGGATTTATTTCTATATGAGTAAGTATCGTTGTTTTGGCTATAAAAATAGCAAAAAAGTCTAATTGAGTTGATTATTGAACCGTTGAAAATTACTTTTGAAGACGAGCAACTTTCTTGTGGACCACTTTTCAAAATTTCAACCAGAATTGCCTCAAAATATAACTTTCCGAAAGAGCCCAATGACACTTCCTATTTATAATTTCGCGGGGTTATTTTATAAATTGAAGAAAATTCATTGTAAATACCATTTAGTTTCTAAAATTACAAAATGGTAGTTTGCAAATCTTCCTCACCGGACACTGTCACCGTTTTGGGACATAAGAGAGAGAGGCAGTGGGTGACGGCCACGATCCGACCAACGCGATGGTGCTGGCTGGTGCGCATGACCACCATGCGTCAGCTAATGGCCGACGGCCAGAAAATGACAAAAATATAGGGGAAACACGTGGCCTTATCCGTCTCGATCCTGGTTCAAATACACCTACCCTGATTTCGGACTTCCATAGACACATAGTCATACTACCAATGGAATTCCGATGGGGTCTATCCAGAGCGAAGCTGTTTCCCATACCATCGGTAAAACACAACCTCCTATTACACTTGCATGAGTATCCTATACCCAAATATATGAGAACTATGTCGTTGTGCCCTCACAACGAGCACAAGTGTAATATTAGTCTTTTACGTATTTATCGATGTCCAATCTCGATAATACTCTGACTAGGGATATTTAATGATTTATCCTTCGTGGACTGATACTGTCTCATATTATTCTCCGTCCAGGAACAAATCATAGGGACCTCCTATCATTTATACATCTACGTGATCTAATCACAAATGATAAGAGTGCAATCTCCTTTGTCACATAGTTAATTTGTACAACAATACCATGATCTGTACAAATAGTGACGCTATGGGTCATAATTGTCCAAACGCTTAGTTTTTGGGTTTCGTGTTTAGTGCTGCATGTGGGCGTGATGGGCTATGTGGGTGAAGGAGGGCTGTGAGGTGAAATTTTGGCGTGGATGGAATGCCAAGAGACGCTGCTGAGATAAGAGGCTGAGTTGAGGTTATAAAGAGAACTGTGAGAGAATATGAGGCTGGGTAGTGAGTTTGAATCCGATGAGGGCTAATTTTGGAGGTTTTCCTTCATTTCGGCTTCGTTTCTCGTAACTTCCACAACTTTTCAGGTAGTGCCTCCATACGAGGCTCATCATTGGGCTTATGTAAAAATGTAGTGTCTACAGTCACCTCCACTTTGATGGGGCTTGTGCAGTGTGTGACAGTGACAACCCTATCAAAGTCATACATGCATTTTTAATTACCTGGTTCGTCGGCCGTTGCCGGACTTATTTGTTGTTTCACTGCTTTTGCGAGATGCTTTGATCTCTGGGATTTATTCCCAAACAGAGTTGAGTTGATGGTGAGGTGCTTCGACCCCTGGGATTTGCTCCCGAACCATGCTAGGTGTGAGATGCTTCGATCTCTGAGGTGCTTCGACCTCTGGGCTTCATTCCCGAACTGAGTTGAGTTGATGGCGAGGTGCTTCAACCCTGGGCTTCATTCCCAAACCATACTGGGTATGAGATGCTTCGATCTTTGGGATTTATTTCCGAACCAAGTTAAGTTGATGGCGAGATACTTCGACCCATAGGGTTCATTCCCGAACCATGCGGGGTGTGAGATGCTTCGATCTCTGGGATTTACTCTCGAACTGACGGTGAGGTGCTTCGACCCCTAGGCTTCTTTCTCAAACCGTGCTGGGTTTGAGATGCTTTGATCTTTGGGATTTACTCCCGAACTGACGGTGAGGTGCTTCGACCCCTGGGCTCTATTCCCGAACCATGTTGGGTATGAAATGCTTCGATCTTTGGGATTTATTCTTGAACTGAGTTGAATTGATGTCGAGGTGCTTCGACCCCTGGGCTTTATTCCTGAACCATGCTGGGTGTGAGATGCTTCGATCTTTGGGATTTATTCCCGAACTGAGTTGAATTGATGGTGAGGTACTTCGACCCTGGGCTTCATTCTCGAACTGAGTTGAGTTGATGGTGAAGTGTTTCGACCCCTGGGCTTAATTCTTGATCCGTTCCAGGGTGTGAGATGCTTCGATCTCTGGGATTCATTCCCGAACTGACGGTGAGGTGCTTCGACCCCTGGGCTTCATTCTCGAACCGTGCTGGGTGGGAGATGCTTTGATTTCTGAGGCGTTTCGACCTCTGGGATTAATTCTTGAATCCATACTGGGTGTGACATGCTTCGATCTCTTGGATTCATTCCCGAACTGACGATGAGGTGCTTCGACCTCTGGGCTTCATTCCCGAACCGTGCTGGGTGTGAGATGCTTCGATCTCGAGGTGCTTCAACCTCTGGGATTCATTCCCGAACTGAATGAGAGACAGCGTTTTGGTCTATCTGCGTGACTTTTCGATCCACTGGGGAGTTTTTTCCATGATGATGAGTTACTTCGACCCATGGGATTCATTCCAAAACTGTTGATAATGTGGGCCTCGACCCTGGGATTCATTCCCAAAACTATTGATAATATGGGCCTCGACTCTAGGATTCATTCCTGAACTGTTGAACCGATGGTGGTGAGGCACTTTGACCCATGTTCCGTCCTCATTCTCGAGGCTCCTCTCCATTATTGGAGTTGCTCGTCCTCGCCGCTTTTCCTTTTTCTTCAAAGTCTACGAATACAAAACAAAAATTATATGTATGCGACGTGTATGCATATATGCATGGATGCATTCCCTATTCCGATGGGTTTTTCTTTGTCCTATTGGTATGATGTTATCCTTGGTAAGGCCTTCATTGTGCTCTTTGGTGCCATTTGCCTATAAAAGTCTTTGGTCGCCCCCTTGGCCTGCTTACAGTTCCCTCCTGTCAATTCTACTCCGGTGATTGCTCAGTTCTCTTTAGTCTCATGGCTCAAGATCCCATTGTGTCCCTTATTCGAGGGGTGGTCGACTGGTCATCCTTAGACTTGGCTCAGCTTTATGCTCTTTGCTACCTGCATCGGGTCAATGTGGATTACGCCTTTTTAAAAGTTGCCTCATCCTTTTGGGATACTGAAAATCATGTCTTCCGATTCCCAGATTTCGAACTCTCCTTGAGGAGTTTGCTGCCTTTCTCGACTTGCATTTTTCTCTTACTACCCTTCTCGGATAATGAAAATCATGTCTTTCGAATCCTGAAGCTTTCTTTGTTTTGCAGGTTTGTTCTATCTTTTGCCCAAACTGTCCTTTCGGATTTTCAACTTAGCTGTTTGCTCTATCTTGCCTGAGTCGCATTTTCAGGTTTTCAACTCAGCAAGCTAAATATTTTTTTCTTTTTTTTTGGATCTGATATGTCCTCATTCTCGAGGCTATTCGCTCATCCTCTTTCCCAAGGTTGTTCTGCATTCTCGGAGTCCCTCTCCATTCCCAGAGTTCTTCGTCCTCATTCATGAGGTTGCTCTATTTCTCTCCATTTTCAGAGTTCTTCTACTAGATCTCCTAACCTTTGTCCAGCATCTAAGAAACAAAAGACATGATTTGTAATTACTTGACTATAATCTTTCTCGGTTAGCTGGGATTTATGCAATCTATGAACATTTTGAACATTTGGTTCAATAAGAGGCATTTGCATTACTTCTTAGTACATATGTATGAAATAAACTGCATTGCAAGGGTACATCTGTCGCTAACTGTTCCTCACAGATTTTACAATTAGCCATTGTTCTTGCTCACTCATGCTCTTATATTTTGCTTGGGCTGTCCTTTACGGATTTTCAACTCAACGAGCCTTTTTTTTTCTTTTTCTTTTTTTTTATGCAAAGTATTGTTTCAACCTGTCCACATTGATGGGTTCGGTGAACTCGTTCCCTTCCAAATCTGACAGTCTCACTTCCCCATTCCTCATCACCTTCTTGACTAGGTAGGGCCCTTCCCAATTAGGCCTTAACTTTCCCCTTAGATCCATTATCAGTGGCTTCGACTGCTTGAGCACTAGATCACCTTCTTTGATCTTGGTGGGAAGCACCTGCTTGTTGAACACCCTTGCCATCTTTTTCTGGTATAGGTGCATGTGGTACAAGGCCTTTATTCTTTTCTCATCCAGTAATGCTAGCTGTTCGAACCTCTGCGAGGCCCATTCCTACTCAGGCAATCCTGCCTCTGCTAGTACTCGCATTGATTATATTTCTATTTCCACTGTTAACACTGCCTCCACCTTGTACTTCTGAAATTGGACTCCATTGTCTGTCACTATGTGATGTGGCATTCCGTATCGACATACTATGTTACGGGCTATGAACTTGGCCATCTAGCCTACATCACCGCCAAACAAATTTTTTTTAGCCTCTTGATAGCGGGCTTTATGCAGAAGCATCTTCTTACTGAGGTAGTAGACTGCATGTTCCACCCTTGTCTTATCTGCATGTACCATCATCGCCCCCAGCACTTTGGGTTCTATAGCCGAATTCAACACCAAGGGTTTGCCCATCCTTGGGGGTTTCAAGACGGGTGATTTAACCAATTACTCTTTTATTTTGTCAAAAGCTTCTTGACATTGTCTATTCCACTCCGTTGGCTGGTCTTTCCTCAAGAGCTTGAAGATGGGCTCACATACTAATGTTAGCTTGGTAATTGTCTTAATCTTTTCAGGGTCTACTTCTATCTGTTTCTTGACTTCTTCCCTAACCTTTTCGGCCCATTCTGGCCACATTTTTCGACCCAGACTCACAGTGTGTGTGTGCAAAGGTTCATTTACAGCTTGACTCCTAGGTAAGCCAACTCAATGATTTCATTTAAAAATTGGGATCGATGGGTCAAACCAACCTAGATATCTCAATTATGCTCTGCAATTGCCTTTTCTGTGCTCAATATGGTATGATTTTGTTTTCTTTTCTTTTGTCTCTTTTGTTTCAAAACATACCTACCCTTTAAGGTAGCATTTCTCCTCATGGTGGTCCTAATACTCGCCCATGGGTAGCTTCACGCTTATTGGTTATAGGTGGTTTAATTTTTTTCTTTAGAGACTTTTCTTTTATTTTCAACCATACCACACATCATAACACAAGCAAATCAGGATAGACATCTAAGCAAACGGTCATTCATCGACATGTAATTTCTTCAACTAGTCATTTTGCCAACTACTCAGGTTTTCACTGCTAAAGACCTATAATTAAGTGCTTACGAGTCTAGCATAGATCAACTATTCAAAGTATCAGATAAAAGTACATCAAGAACTTATCGTTTCTAAGATTTCACCATAAAGCAAATAATTTCATCATTGGACTTATGCTTAACAATTAAGGACAAAAATAAACAATTTTTTTTTACTGAAGGCCCCCCAATGGTCTTTCTATTCTGGCTGTAAAATTTTCTGTTTCTCATTGTACGGGGTACTATCAGAATGGCCGTAGCGTTGGTCAAAGCTTGTAGTTGCTCGGTAATTTTGGTGATGTTGGTATCCCATTGATCCATGCGGGAATCTTCACTGTCTGACGCATCCATGTTTGCTAACCTCTTCTTGACAAGTATTCCTTCTTCTCTAACCCAACGAATGTCTATGATGGCTTTTAAGACAAGGGATCATCATGATGCGTGGATGCATGAGATTCATGTGTCCATTTTTGTCCTAGGTATGGCTTATTTTATACACCAATGTGGGGTACAAGGGTGAACCTTGGCTACCTCAGTCCTTTTTCATCGGTAAAAGACAAAGACCGCCCATTTACAATATTGACTTAGCCTATTATAGGATCGTGCCATTGTCTAGAAATGGCGAATTGGGCCCTCGGTGATCACGGTTGCGGGGATGGACTTGGAGATATCCAAAAGTATACAAATATGCCATAACAAGGCGTACCCTTCCTGGATGAAAGCCAGTGCAAATATCGGACTCATACATTTTGCATATTCGGATAATGTTTGGACCTTCTAAGTCCATAAAGGTTTTCATACAAGTTGACGCGTTATCATTTTAAAGCGTTCAATCATATTATCGAGAGGTGCAAACTTGTCCCAGTTTAAAAAGCCCAACATGTATACACTTGTGCGATAAGGTAACTAAACAACTTCAAATGATATGGGGCCCAAACACGAGGTGGCCCATTGTCATTTTGAAAACTTTTGGCCCAATCGTCATAAGATATAAACTCGTCCCAATTTAAGTGGCCCAACAAGTTCATATCCCATGACGAGAGGTCCAAATGGATCCAAATGATAATGGTCCCAAACACAAGCATATGGGTAGCTTCTATATGACATATAACTATGGTTCATATGTGGGCTTATAAGGGAAAGGATACAGGCTCCCGCCGGCGAAGGGTTGCTCATAACTAGGTCTCCCCACTGAA